>CAJQZP010001664.1:0-34944 GCA_907164705.1 Parnassius apollo | reverse complement strand
GAAGCAGAAGTGCGGTGGTCTTGTTTTTCAAGAAACGTGACAACTGTCTTCTTGGAGAACTACAGACCAATTTCCCTTCTGAGTACGTACTGTGTGCCTAGTGCGAGTTCCACAAGATTAATCGAATGACTTCACCATCGTGTTAATCGAGTTAACGTCGTCGGTATCGACTAGCGAAGACGAGTGAGTGTGAGTTACAATCGAAGCTAACATTTCGATTCGCGTTTGCTCACTGTGAATGGCGTTTATTCCTTCTCTTATGTTGGTAGCATGTTCGTTTCGTGAGATAAACTAACCAAATTCAGAATGACATTTTTATTTAGTGGTCTTAATATTAGCATCTGTCTATCAAATTTGTGGTTATTATATCTTTATTACCTATTTGTTTATATTTCGTAATTTGATCAAGGTTTCGACACTCGACAGTTTGTGTTAGTATAATGAGATTGTGAATTAGATATATCGTCCGTAATTATTAATAATGTAACGTTTAAATTAAAAGCAAAAAAACATAAAGATGTGTTCGTTCTAATATTCTTTTATGGTGAAATTTTTGGAGCAGTAAACGGAATTTAAGTTATTTAGTGTAAACTAAAGTTTGATACGTGTGTTTTGTAACCAGGTAATGCGGACTAGAATTTATTGGATTTTCGGCATGAAGGCCTCGGCAAAGCATCGTCTAATGCAAGCGATCAAATGGTCTGTATAAAAAATTTAGAAGGAATTGATTTAATTATTGAACAGGGATGGTAGACCTTAGATTTATCAAATGCTATTTACACAAAACTTTAACACTTAAGTAGAAAATGCTATATCTATCCTTAAATTGCCTGTCGTCGGGATGTAACAGCGGACGAAAATATGCACAAGCTCTTTCTTCAACACTGGCGTTATAATAGCAGTCATCTATAATTATTAATTATTTATACTTTAGCGGCTGCAAACATACTCTAAGCAAAAAAAACGTCCTGCCATAATTATACATCGTTCACATAAAATGAAATAAAATTAACTCTTCAACAATTATTCTCACTCTTCCATCTCACTGTAAAAATCTATGTGAAAACTTTTTCGATAGCGACGGCATAAAGTTTACATAAGTTACGTATCGAACGATCAAAATTGTCGCTCGCACTCGCAATATACTTCAAACAACCAATCAGGAGCGTTAACGTTCTCACTGTCGAATGTTAGTCAATTTTCAATGATCGATATCGACCACGTAGTAAACTCGCACTCAGGAATTGTGTTTCAAATTATTGTCACTAGTTGGCGCTTTTTTTATTCCATACAAATCGTAGATAACTTTACCGCTATCGAACGCGTAAAAAAAACTCGCACTAGGCACACTGTTTTCGACGTATCGTCTCGCACGCCGACTAGACGACTTCCAGTCTCTCGAAAAACCCGGTTTCCGAAAAGGCTTTAGTACCATAGACCACATACATACATATATTTGTATTAATAATAAATATTTCTATATAAAAATTATCCATAATCCATAAATCCATAAACACTCACGCCTGTCACCCAAAGGGGTAGGCAGAGACTACAGATTTCCATTTGGCACGATCCTGACACACCTCTCTCGCCTCCTTCACATCCATACACCTACGCATACATGCTCGTCGGTTAAGGGTACTCCTAATTTGGCCCGTTTCCAATAAGTCGCCAATTTGGTCGATAAATTTTCGCCTAGGACGTCCCTTTCCGACTCCGCCATTCACTTCTGCAACATAAATTTTCTTTGTCACTCTTTCCTCATTCATTCTTTCCACATGACCAAACCACCGAAGCATTCCTTTCTTAATCCTGGTCACAACATCATCTTGCAAACCACACTCTTCTCTTATTACACAATTTCTTACCCTGTCATTCAGATTCAATCCTAACATACTCCTTAACGACCGCATTTCTACTGCGTTTATTCTACTCTCGTGCTTCTTCTGCCACACCCAACTTTCACTACCATACGTTAAAGTAGGGACCAACACAGCATTGTGAATTGCCATACGTGCCTTTTTTGACACATTTTGACTCTTCACAATAGAGTGCAAGGCCCCATTTACTCTATTTCCCGCATTCACTCGTCGTTCTATATCCTTATCATATCTCCCATCCCTGCTAAATACGCAGCCCAAATATACAAACTCATCTACTTGCTCGATCTCGAACTCCCCTTCTATTCTTATTTCACAAATCGTTTTACTTTCTTCTCTTTCAAAAACCGTCTTCGTCTTACTTGCGTTCACTTTCATACCCCTTTCTTTTAATAATCCGTTCATTAATGTAACCATCATTTGCAACTCGGCCGCCGACGACGCAAGAATGACTTGATCATCTGCGTACAAAAGGCATTTGACGGTTAACTCACCCATTCTTAATCCGCATTCTTCAACTTTCAAATTTTGCAAACAACTGTCCATAAATAGGTTGAACAGCCACGGGGAAGCCACACAACCCTGTCTGACACCTTTATGGATGTCAAACCAGTCCGAGTAGACCCCGTTGATCCTAACACAAGCACTAGAGTCCCTATAAAGAGACTCCAATGCCTGTATCAAGCCAGCGCTCAACCCAAATGAGTTCAGTGTTTGCCATAGCAAATCCCTATCCACTCTGTCATAGGCCTTTTCCAAGTCCATGAACGCACAAAAAACCTTTTGGTTTTTGGCCAGAAACTTCTAAGCGATCTTGCGCATGGAAAAGACTTGATCTGTACATCCCATTCCCTTTCTAAATCCCGCTTGCACATCCCAAATTTTTCAATCAGTTTCTTTCATGACCCTTTCAATCAGTACCTTAGCATACAGTTTTCCCACAATGCTAAGAAGGCAGATGCCACGGTAGTTTTTACAGTCCTGCTGCGACCCTTTTTCTTTATATACTGGGACTATCACGGCTTTGCACCAGTCTACCGGTACCCGCTTCAGTTCCCAGCATAAATTAAACAAGGTGTGCAGCAGGCCTGCCACCACCTTCTCTCCAGCCCTTAGCATTTCGAGTGAAACTCTATCATATCCGGGCGCCTTACCCGCTTTCATACTTTTCATTGCTTTCATTATTTCATCTATACTTATCTCTCTACCTCTTTCCTCTTCTTTCGGAGTTTCTACTTCACTTCGTACACATGTTGTCTCCTCATTCATAAACACGCTTTCAAAATATTCCTTCCATCTCTTTAAACTCAAAACTTCATCATTCAGAATATAGCCATTCTCGTCTCTTATAGCATTCATCATAGGCTGTTTTGAATGTCCCCCTGGCAGTTCTTACTAGTTTCCAGAACATTTTTATATTTGCCTGGAAGTTATCCGATATTCTTCTATCATTCTTATCCGTTCTTTCTTGCTTTTTTCTTTCAACTACTTCTTTTACTCTCTTATTAAGATGTCTAAAGACCGCCTTTTTTCTTTCAATATCATCATTCGTACCGCTAGAATTACCAGCCTTTGTTGCTAGTAAATCTAGCCATGCTCTCTTCTTTGCTTCAACTTCCATACGTTTCTCATCATCCCACCATAACGTATTATTTTTCCTTTCATTCTTTCTCTTACTAACACCACATACTTCGGTATCTGCATGCACTAAACCTTTCTTTACATTTTGCCATACATTCTCCAAGTCTAACTCCTTCATACATAATTCATCCAAACCACTTATATTTTCTTTCAGTCTACATTTGAACTTGTTTCTCTCACCTTCATGTTGCAACCTTTCTGTTCTAATACGCTGTAACGCAGTGGTAGACACAGATGACCGATGACGCCAACGCCTGAATAGACCATTAATTCGGCATAAAACCAAATAATGATCCGTTCCTACGTTAGAACCCCGGCAAACCCTTGTATCCACCACTGCGCCCCTCAATCTTTCATCCACAATTATGAAATCTATCATGCTTCTATCGTTACCTCTTTCCTAAGTATACATATGAGTCCTCTTGTGGCGAAATCAAGTGGCTATAATATAAAAATTATTTTACCAATATCATTTATTTCATTACAAATAATAAATAAAACTGTATTAAAATATTATAGTCGTATTTTTATTGATGAATATAAATATGAACTTAGTTAATTTCTATTCCGGATAAAAATAAAATAATTTAATGTCGTCGGCATGGTGACATACGAGGTAATTGACAGCTTTAATGTATGAAACAAATTTTAAAGTAAAGGACCACTGAATAAGAATATAGTTAGTTGAGCTTACATGTAAAATAATCATATGATAAATAATAAACATACATTTTGCAACAGATTTTTGATGCAGAATTTTAACATTTATTTTTAAAAACATCTATTAACATATGCTATAGAAACGCTATTAACATAAATAAACCAAAATCACAAATTACCTCTCAAGCTGTTTTTCATATATTATGCAAAATATTTTTAATATATGAATATATATTCGAAATAAAATGAAATTAATGATTTTTATTCTTATTAATGAAAATCATTTTTTATTCACCACTAGTTCGGAAAAAAAACCAGCAAGAAACCCAGCGGGACATTCTTTTAAACATATTTCACTCTACAATAATTTATTTTGTACAAGTTTTGAATGAAATTTTATTGAACCAGCATGGTGACGATCACCTCATTCCCAGAGGTTATTTTCATTTATGTAGTCTTTGCTACTATAATAAATAACGCTTTTTGTACATTTTTTTAATATAACATTTCAACTTGTTTAATGAAAAATTTTATACATTTTCTGGGATTTTTTGTATAAGCGTATACATTGCCCCATAAATGAATTACTAATTCTGTGGAGTCCAGTTATTGGTATTACAAGCTTATGTTTGTAATTGTTTAATCAAAATAGCTGTGTCAATTCAGAATTACCTTTGCTAGGGAAAATCTGTTCTGTGTCCTTCAAAAATACATAATTGTTGAACGGTGCAAATTACTATAAATTTGTTACTTATAAGGCCGAAGGCCACGCGGTTATGTTGAAATACCTCTAATGGTTTTGAACAGAGCGTGCATAGCGACACACGCTCCTGTAAAGGCTTCGAGATGTCAGATGGGCGATCAGTCGAATGATAGTCATCAAAAGACTTGATAAAAGATCTATTCTATTCTGCTTGTAGTGATGCAAAAAGGTTTAGCGCATCAAAATTACGATTGATGATTTTAGTAGTGCCAGTGGGCATTGACCTCGGCTTGCTCGCATTCTACGAAACTGGAGTAAACGCTTCATTAACAAAATAACCAAAGGATTAACTGTATTTTGATATAATATATAAGTAAATGTGACTTTAATTTTCTAGTGTTTCAACATATTAATATATATATATATATATATATATATATATATATATATATATATATATATATATATATATATATATATTAATATGTTGAAACACTTACTAACACTAACTTTAATAATTTTTAAATAGTTGGTTTATTATTACTTGGAGTGAACATTAAACGAAAATGATTTCTTGATTTATTAAAGTGATAAAAGTGATGAAATGACGGTCCATCTGTTGGGTAGTGGTGTTGGTGGTCCTAGGTCGTGTATGAATTCTAACACCTGTATAAAGTTACAACACAAGGGCTTGCGCTTTGTTAACCAAATGCATAGGTATAAAAATTATATTTGTGTCACTAACTCTAAACAATATGGTAACATTATACTCATTGTTCCTACTTTCATCCCGTATGTTTGCCGGCGAATATTATAAGGAACCTTGTACAATATTTTATGTTGTAATGAATGCACTGAACGTAACTGTCAATTATGCGATACTTTTTAATAAAGGAGATTTACGATGGCCATTCGCTTCAATACAGCGAACTAACCACAATGTATTCTGACTTCCTGCAACATATTAAGCAGTTTCCGTTGCCGTTGCTTGCCTTTAGTATCTGTCTCTTGAATGGGGCGATCAGAGTTCCAATATGCTTGCTGAACATTTGTGTAAATGGAGTTTACATGTAGTATTGTAAATCTTTGATTATTTTTTATAAAACTAAAGTAACAAACGAACTAACAGTCCACCTGATTGCATAGTGAAGCTGTCCATGGCAACATTCATCTGATTTTAAACAAAAAGATTACAGATTTTTTTATAGAATAAGGCTGACACACGAGCACACAGTCCACCTGATGGTAAGTGGGTGATGTAGCCCATAGAGATCTAAATTTATCCTCGATTAAGAATCGATGCGTTGTCACCCCTGAGGACTAAAATAAAATGCCTCGATTCCACTAAAAAAAGGTCTACGGATATCTAAACTCACCATATGAAACACAGCAGTATTGAGCTGCTATTTTACGCTGGTATTCTGCGAGAGCATGGTCCTTCCCCGGAGACGACCCATTCGTGCTACAACCATAATATATAGCTACAGCGTGACTCTACCACGCATAAAATGGAATGCCTTACAGCCTGTTATTAGACCAGTATTATTTGCCTTTAAAATAGAAAATAGCATAACAAGCACTGTTAGAGCAAGTAGGTACGAGGGTGGTACCTGTGGAATCTAGTCTGACTTTTGTATAGGAAAAGAGTCCTACCTGTCCGCTCCTCACTAAGAACTACATCGACGTCACGTAATTGAATAAAATAATTGAACACTTTGAATTTTGAATAAAACAATTTTAATACACTTTTAATAAAATTAATAAAGAACTTCCTCAATTTTGAATTCACCATAAAATGAAACAATGTACTTATCCAATGTTATTTAATGAACCCCTCACATATCCTCGAAATGGTGCACTATTTTTTTTTAAATTATATCATTATCAATTCACTTACGATATGACTTACCTTTACCGTTAAAGCCTATTACACTTACCATTAGCGTTACGTGCCGAAGTTGTCATGCTGGTACAATGTCATGGTGGTTCACTAGTGGACTTTTGATAGGCTGTAACGGTAGAGGTAAGTGATATCATATATGAATTGATAATGGTATAATTAGAAAACAAGGAGTTCTTGCTTCGTGGTTGTAGCCCATTACTTAGTCTGGTTCAATAAGAAACAGACAGAACAGAAACACTCAGACGATCCACTTTTTATTTTCTTTTATGCTACCTCCTTTTTCCTATCCGAGCCCAATCCAAGCGTACTGTGCCGATGGATGCTTGGCTAGGGGAGAAGAGTCTAGTTGCAAACGGTGCCTACCCGAGGCTAAGGTAATTCGGGTAGCATTTTAACCCTTCCCTCGGCATGCGAGGCTCTGCCGGGGGTGACCAAATTATTCCCTAACTAATCGTGAGATCAAATTTGACGAAAATCAACATTTTGAAAAAGGAAATTCAGATTTTTTAAATTTACGCAAACACTACATATTGAATAAAACTATTATTTATGGATTAATTTAATTTGAATTGCTACAAAGTACTATTATTTACCGATTTTGTCGCGTTTATTTACTACAAAGTAATCAAACGCGATAAAATACGTAAATAATAGTTTTATTCAAAATGAAATTCTTATTGGAACTGTCTGTAAGTCTAGAAGAGGATTTTTAAGCCTCACTAACACCCGGCAACACTACGCCCCAACCTGAGACCAGCCGTGAATTGGAAGGCACGTCTGCAGTCGAACCACAATCGGAAACGAACCAGGGAGGGAACAAGAAAAAGTTTGCTAGGCCTTACAAGTTTAATGGGACAGCACGGAAAAGGTACAGTAGGCTAACAAAAGCTGATATAGGAGCTGAAGAGGCCTTCTTTCTCTAGTAGAAGCCCCAGGATGAGATTTCCTTTCTCAAACCCCGAGGAAGAGTCTGCCAAAGGCCAATCAAGAAATCTGTAAAGCTAGTAACGGGGAAAAAGAAGCTCAGCTTTAGTGCCGTAGCTGGCTCCGCGCGTGTAGGAATTCACAATTCGAATCCTGTGAACGTAGAGTAGATGCGGCTGGTCCACCGGGCACTAACACAGGCTATCGCTAAGACAGCCTGTGGGGCGAAGCCAGGAGCGGGACTGAAATTTTCGGGTTACACCCACAAGCCAGGTTGGATTCTGGTAACGTGCGATAGAAAGTAAACATTAATTTAAAATAAAAATAAAAACATTGGCATAAAGCAGCGAAAAATTCGTACATTCGATACGTGCGACAACGACGCCCGCGTTCACACTCCGCGCTTCCCGCGTACTCAGGGGAGAACACAAAAAAAAAATTCGAACAATAACTTAATGAAACTACTTACCTACGAAAATTTTATTGTAAAACATATAAATACCTGTCTCCTTTTGAATCTAATTTAATTGTATTTTCTGTTCTTTGTATTATTTATAAGTTATCAATCAATATTTGTTGAACACATATGGTTGCGAGAGCTAGTACGTGTATATTCCCTTAAACAGGCCCTGTCGTCAAACAACAGTCAAACAGCATCTGTTCCTACCTGATATATCTTACCTATATTCTATCTCTCTACCAATTATTAGGTACTAAAAGCCAAGGATTTAATATAAATTTGCAAGAGTCCTTATTTCAGGCTCTCACAAAATTCTTTCTTATTTAATTTCTCTAAATTTCAGGTCGGTAGCACAAAAAATAATCAGAACTTTCATATAAGCTTGCGAGAGAGCTTACACCTCTTTAATCTGGCTCTGATGCAAAATTTGTTCTCAGCATTTGTCTATTAACTATTAATTATCTCCATGTCAAATTCCAAGGATGTAGCATAAAAATGAAGGACATTCATACAAACTCGCGAGAGGCCTTAGACCTCCTTAATCCGTTCCTTTCGCAATATACGTTCTTAGCGGACGACTATTAACTATAAGCGGTTTTCGATATTTCGTGATGAGTGAGTAAGTGACCTTTCACTCTATATATTTAGATTAAATAGATTAAATGTTCACTTATTTTAACTTATATTTCTGTCCACTAGCAACAGGTTTCAAAAAGTTGGCTTTTCCAATAATTTTATTTTGAAATTCTTCAGAAATTATGTGTTTGAATTTATATTGTGTCAATAATATTGCCTCTACTAACAAACAATTTCCATCTCAGAATATCACTGCGTGATAGAATCCGTTATGAAGATATCGATATCAGATGTAGAAAGTGCGTAAGGGAAATTTTGACGAAATTGAATTATATACGAGTATATAGTCTGTTCGACGCAGAGTTTTCTGCTCCATCGAATAGTATATTTTAAATTTTGATCTCCCCAGACAAGACAGATAAGACCCCAGGCCAAGACAATTTAAAAAGAATCTTGTACAAATATATGTATAACGCGTAAAAATATATATTTAATCAAAATTATTGTAAGAATGAATATATAATGTAAGAAAATTATTGCTTTTTTACACTTAAATATAATCGAGTATATTCTAACAACACGTAGCTTAAGTTACTCCAAAATTTAAGAATTTTTTATTAATTTTTCTAAGTTTACTGTTCTATGAACAGATAAAAATAACATGACAATTATGTGATATTGTGAGAACATAAAGTTAAGAAAACAAAAATTGTAACAATAGTAAAAAATTAGGCACCAAAGAAAAAAAAGACCTCAAAAAGTACTTAAAGCATAAACAATGAAGAAATAGGATTTATCCCATAACATGAAAACATTTATTAAATTTGCATCATTTTTATAATTTCAAGTCACTCAGGAAGGTCGACAGCATGTATGCTGACGATTTAAAAAGAAAACTCTTGACATTATTCAAATTTTTTAGAGCAGTTCCAATTAAACGACGCTAAGAGATTTGACTATGTCAAGATCTTTAGTTTCTTTAGCTACGCTACAGGTTGTGTTATAGCTACAACACTTATAATAAAAAAAGGAGAAAAATAACACCTTTAATAATGACACAGATCTTTGACACACGCATCAATATACAGAAAAAATATGCTTAAAATAAGGAAATTCAATATATTTGAGGTTGTTTAAGGCATGCCAAGAATGCTCAAAAAAACATAAAAAGCACCAAGAAAAAAATAGTAAAAGAAAAACTAAACGAAACACTAGTGTCAATGACCTATAACAATAAAGACGATAATCAATAAAAAAATAAAAAATACGTTCAACGCTTCGCTGAACATCAGAGTTAAATACTGTATTTCATATAGTCGACCTGGAAAACTCTTTTAAGAATATTCGAGTATATACATTTAAAATCAACTTCAAAAAAATTTACATAAATTATACGATGATAGAAAGTGGCGCTTCTTACAACATAGAGTTGTGCTCATTAACATAGTTAACTTTAAATTATATAAAATGATACACGTGATGACCGAAATGTATCCAAAAGGCTGAATACCCTGAGCCTTCGCTCAAGGCTAGTTAGATTTGCCGTACATTGAGATAATCAATAGCCTATATAATATACCACAATTCAGTATTATAAGTCTTTGTCCAATATGAGAAAAAAAAAGACATTTATGACAAGAGGTTGAAAATATAACAAGTGGCAGAAAGAATGAAGTATGGCAAATGAATTAAATTCAAAATTTCTTGGAATCTTTTTAGATTGCATCCATATCACATTAAAGTCGACTAGGTATCTATGTCAACTTCATCATGATATCAAAAAAAGTTCTCAATAACATAAAACAAACCAGCGACGTAAAAAAATAAGGTAAAGCTTATTGAAACATTTTGCAGTTTCCCTCATTCTACCACATTTATTATAGTCTCTTTAAAAATTTCTGCGTTAACCATTATTACAAAATTTCTTTATCTAAGAACCCCATAAGCGTTGAAAACTTGATTATTGCTTCAAAATGCTTGACTCAAGTACCGTTTGTTACATCAACTTAATGTAGTAAGATTTAAAACACCTGTTATAAATAAGTTTTCGAGGCAAAGTTTGAATTGACATTTATTTCCGCAACATAAAATGCAGCGAGGTATCACTGCGAACCAGTTTTTGCATTAAACTACAAAAAGTAGAAACTGTATGATAATTTTAGTTTTTAATTTTTTTTTTGTTTTGATATTAAGAATTTTATACATTTTTATAGTTTATTAAAGTTTAGACTTTCAAAAACTACTTTGTATATTAATAGCTCTTTTGTAAATCCATAAGTGATACCATATCTCCGTTATTATGTATCTCAAGTTCTTTGTAAAATGTTACAGTAAAATGATAACTATAATAATCATAATATTATTTTCAATTTTCTAGGTGATGGAGAGATTTTCTTTATGATCCAGTAACACTGCATAGTGTTCTTTATATAGAAAACTATGAATCTGGCATAATTCTTTTCTATGCAGGCCAAATGACATGTATTATCATACCAGTTTTATCTACGTAAAAAATAAAAGAATGATGAAGTGTGCAGAGATTATTTTAAGATATTTATAATAAAAAGCTACCGCATATCGCAGAACATCACAAAGGCTGCATGCAGTTGCAACCGTAAAGCCAATTTTCGTAACATGCACAACATTAAATTTGTGAACAAAAATATTGTTCGCGATTTTTGCAACTTACACGATACTGCCGTAGTAGTTTAGAAGCTAGATGCTCACTGTAAATTTTACAGTACGCAAGCAACACGGCAAGCATGCCGGCACCAAATTGTTAATTGCAATTTTAAGTGCTTATTTACCACTTGCTCGGCTGTGGAAAAAAATTAGTGAGATTACATGTACGAGATTAAGAAAAAGCTTTCGAGGACATAATATGAAGTCGTCCACTTCTTATTATGTCCTCGAAAGCTGCGACGGACTGTTCCTTGCTCCATAAAAATTTCCACCAGACAGTATTTCGGTTACATCGGCCAGTCCAACCGAGACTTGCATAGGACAGGTATGATTTTAGTGCACGTGTGTTTGCGCAAGCTCAAGTGGCCCACTTTACTCCCACACTACGGTACGCTATTCCAACGCGAACGTAAGCAAATCAGGTGCAAGGAATAACGGATTTATGTGCTTAACGAGACACTGGGCGAAACGCCGCAGACTTAGCAACTAAAGCTTGGTACAGAACATTTGACAGAAAAAAACCCAATATGATTTAGGCCCGATCCAAGATTCGAACGCGAAATTAGAATTATTATAATCAGCAGTTGCCCTTACGATCACTTTGTTAGTGGGCAGTCAATAATCATTTCCAATAGTAAGCTCCATAATAATTTAAAAATGTGATGAGATATGCAGTGCGATTGTGGAACTTTGATGGAAACCGCTAACCGGTGGGAATCACTCACATTGTTGTGCCCAGTTATGGAATGTAACTTCCAGCCTCTCGTACAAACCGGTCTCCAAAAAGAGTTTAGTAACAAATGGTTATCGAGTGTCAGCCTATTACCGGTAAGCGAAGTTTAAGTCAGCTCGCCAATAGTAATAGTGACGCTCTCAAAGTCGATGGATGTGTGGTGGGGGCGGTCTATATTCGGTAGTGGATCTGGGTGATTTAGGTTTTTTTTTATAGAATAAGAGTGACAAAGAAGCACACAGCTTACCTGATGATAAATGAATACTGGGGTCTATAGACATTCAAACCTCCCAACCACCAATAAGAATCAAAATGCAGATGTGTTGTCACCCCTGAGAATTAAGATGGAATGAGTCGTTTTCAGTAAAAGGGTATCCGGTTCTCTTCACTCTCCATACAACACAGCAGTATTAAACAACTATTTTACTCTGGTACTTTTTACACTGTACGCGTGTAGTCGAGCCGACTCCTTCGTGTTATAATCGTTTAATAGCTGCAGCGTAGCTCCACGATTAAATGAAGTTCTATAGTTTTACGATATCCAGCTATCCTCAATAAAGAATAAGGACGTTTCTAAGTATGTTGGAAGCTTTTATGAGTTAGCCGTTAATTATTTAAAATACGCCGATGTTCATGGTTAGCACAAGAAATACAAAAGCTGTTTTTTATTGAATAAGAGTGATAATCGAACACACGGTTCACTCGATGGTAAGTGGATGATGTGGCCCGTAGACATCGACATTTATTCTCGACTACGAATCAAAATGCAGAAACTTTTTTAAGATAGTGATACTAAATATATCTTTTTTTACTAAACAAAACGATATATATTTTATTAAAATAGTTCAAAAATGCCTCCGCGGCGTTGCCACTTCACCATGCACCTAGCGACGTCGCCTTGCATCTCGCGGCGGCGCGCTGCGCGGTACGAAACCACTGGCCTCTTCAAGCATCGTCGCGTCGCGTTGCGTCTCGGTGTGAGATGACCCTTAAGCTTTTATTTAACATGCTTACTTCATATGCCTTTCCGGATTATAATTAGCAATCAATTTTTGTAGCACCTGCTGATCCTCTATAGACCTGAAAGGAGGATGGCCAAATTTCTATAGGAGCTGGACTTGACTTTTTTTTCATGTCCCAAAACAAAATATAGTTAGGTTGGTTTGTTTTTATGTTGTAAACAAAATCACTTTTAAAAATAATATCTAAATAGCCACGATTTTTTATAATAACGTCAACAATATTTTTAAGGCTGAATCAACAAATACCTTTTACTTTTTTTATTGGCCATTTTAAATATAACATTGGTAAAATTACAATCAATACAAATGACATAAGATTACATTAGATTATTAAAATTACAAATCAAAATACATTTAGATTATTTTTACATGTTAAGCAAGTCAGAAAATGAACATTTCATATATTCTTCTATATTATAGAAAGCGTGATTCATAAAGTATGTTTTTGTCACTTGTCGAAACGAAGTCTTGTTATTTCTAAAGGCAATTTATTGTACAGTTTGATTTTTAACGAAAAACCTTGCTTGGACGCTTTATCCGACTGTGACGTAGCCTAATAGTGTAGTTAAATTAATTATATTACTCAATAATAGAACATCTCTCAAAGCGCACCCTACATATGGGCACCATACTCCTAGAGTTCGATGTCAAATCAAAAAGGGCCGTCTGTCAAACCATCTCGTGAAGTTGACCGTTTCGACAACAAATTATGACCGATAATTCAATAAAAACTACACACACATGTATTGCAGTAGCTTGCACAGTATGTAGTGTAAAAACAAGGATGGCGTAATTATTATCACACGAAGTCTTTCCTAAAAGATTTCAAGGCCACGGGAAGATGAGGCACCAGGTTCATTAGGTAACCCGGAGTTGACATGCTGTACTGCCAATTGCTGACAGGCATCACATACGTAATCTTCTTCAGTGATCTAAAATAAGAATTAGAGTTGTATGATGATGTATGATTGATTAGAGTTGTATTATGATGATGTATTATGATGATGTATTATGTTAGTGTAATAAAATAAGTAGGTATGTAAATACGTACTATTATTGAAGAATTCCACTTGCAGATCTTAGAAATTACTCTTGTATCAAGTTCAAAAACGAGATGGTCTTTGCATGATGTTTCTCACAATTATCCAAGATGTGAAAAAATCAGTCCGTAAAACAATACCGAGGTCAAAACAACAGAAGGAAATAAGACATAACAATACTGGCGCGAGTCGATAATCACAGAGTAAGCGATGACAAATGACGTTCCGTTGTACATATGTAATTGAACAAAACCTTTAGCTTAGTATGACCTACATAATTATTTTTATGACAAAAATCCAGTACATAATAAATCAGCATAGTAGTTGATTTGATGTCTACATACTAATTGAATTTAATTAAAATAAACAACTATTCATAAAAACGTGAATAGTTATAGTCTTTGAATACCAAGTCCTTTCACACACGAAATGAATCGTCATTAGGTGCCTTCTGAAACCATTATTTGAAATAATTTTGAACAGTTACAAAAATAGAAATAAATGGATAACTTTTTTTGTGACTTCTTAGAGAGGTATTTCTTGTGTATTTTAAGACCTTAAACAATAAGGGTATTTTACATAAATATTTCATATTGGGACGCTATCATTTCGTTATCTGGTACGATTTGGCCATCCTCCTTTGGTGTGTTTGCTTATGTAACTTCGATAATTATGCTATAATATGGTACAATAGAGCTGATCTGATGATGAACTTGAATGTTAGCCCTAGCAAGGCCTATAAAAATTTTCTAAATATATTTTATTAATTTATTTAATTAATGTAGTTAGGTAAGTTAATTATTGTGGCTGTAACACACATTGAATTAAATTTTATTTATCACTTTTTAATTATAATATTTATTTTTGGATGATTTTTTTTATTGAAGTGGGGTGACAAACGAGAAAAAGTCCACTTCTGAACATAGATTGCCTCTCAGGGGGGATATTTGCCATAGTTGAAACGCTTGGCGAGCTAATTGCCAACCGCAATATTTTTTTGTAGTCGTTATAAATCGCATTTTAGTAGCAGATTAATGCCGTTATTTAAGTAGGTAACACATTTTCAAGAAGGCACCTAATTGACTATGACGTTCTGTTATTTAAGTCATCAGCGTCTTTAGTGTTTTTTATTTATATGTGATTTAATCGTAGATCCTATCTGTAAGCTTTATAGTATTATAACTAAAAACATAAAAAACATGAACATTCACGCCTGTCACCCAGAGGGGTAGGCAGAGACTACAGACTCCCATTCGGCACGATCCTGACATACCTCTCTCGCCCCACACTATAATTTTCTCCTGTAACTTGAAGGCAGTTTACATACATAAATTACACAAGGAATCAGACCCGAAAAAATTATTTGCGGTCTAAAAAACTTGCACTTGTTTCGTGCGGGATTCGAAAATGTGGCTCTCAGCGCTACATAGCTTTTTTGTAGAAAAAGGGTGACAAACGATCACACAGTCCACCTGATGGTAAGTAGATGCTGTGGCCCATTGACATCTACATTTATCTACAGTTAAGAATCAAAATGCAAATGCGTTATCAACCCTAAGGACTGAGATGGAATGCCTCGTTTCTAGTAAAAGGGTCTCCGGTTCTCTACACTCACCATACTAAACACAACAGCATTAAGCTGTTTGACGCTGATATGTTATGAGAGCGTGGTCCTACCCCGGTCGAGCTGACCTATTCTTGCTACAACCACAATATAGCTGCTGCATGGCTCTACAAAAAAGTGAGCAATAAAAAAACAAGCATGAGTGCTTTTAATACTGGTGTATTTTAACGAGCACATTTAGCCTGCAAAAATGCAACTTTAACAAAATTAAGCGATGTCTGTTTTAAATTCCACAGTAAATTCAAGATAAACATCAGGTCCCAAGAAATATGAAGTATGTTTACATCGTACTGATGTGCTTGGCCTAGTTATTCTCACTTACTCCTATTCTTATGGGGGTTAAGAAGCAATTAGTCCACCGCTCTGCACAAGTGCGTGTTGGCATATTTTACACACCTTCTAAATATTTCATTTCCAAAATATTGTAGCTCAGGGTCAAGCGGCTGCCGCCATCCAGTGTTCAATCCCTGCCGGCATCATCGTAATTGTTAGTTGAAATTGTAAGTACAAGGTACAGATTTATCAATGATTATGTTATTGAGTCTCTTAACAAACTCAATACATAATTTATGTCTATACTTCATACTCTTTATGTGATATTATATGAGATACATTGGTTTATTATTAACAACACGGTCTATAAATAGCAAAGATAGCAGTTTCATGGCTCATTTTTACCAATAACCTATTACAATCTAGTAGTCTAGTAGTAGTTTTTTCGCAAAGACTACTACACCGTCATTTTGGTTATATACAGCTTTACTACTAAAATTGTTGTGTCCTGGCAGCGATGGCAGTTTGATTTGGCTTTTAAATATTAGTATTTTATTAGTATGATAACGTGTCGCAGTTAGTGTTCAATCTTCAAACAAGGATATAGAAATTATCCTATTTTTATTTAAAATGCGAGTGTTCTGTGTTAAAAGGGTAAGAGAGGTCGCGGGTTTGAAAAGATATTCCTGCCATATACCAATTTCACATGTTTTTGCCACTGACAAAAAACAGAATCGATTTCATTACTAAACTTATCCATTTTATTTTTCTTATTATGTAATTACTTTTGAACAGAAACAAAAAATATATAAACTAAAACTTATATACTAGGGCAAAATGATTATGGTGAACGATGGTGCTCTTAGGCGCCCTTATTATAATCTATGGAATGAATGTATCTAGTTTCATCCGGTTTCGTAGGTAAAATGCAGGCGTGTTGCACACTTGGCTGGATCAGCTTTCTTAATGCAAGCATTTGACTGATGTCCTATGTCACCACAATGTCTTTTACGTGCAATTTCAGTTGTTCGGGCATATAATTTTATTCGACAAGAGATTGTGCCTTTACTAGTTTTTCATTAATTCCCCGGTTAAATTGCAATTAAACCGAATGTTTGGAACGCAAATTATTAGTTTTGTTTCTCTTAACTATATCAGCGAGGATCTTAACTCTATAAATTCTAAAATTCAGTTCACAATGGAGTTAGAGGCAAACAATTCCTTAGCTTTTCTAGATGTGTTAATAATTCGGAATCCTGATAACACCTTGAGCCATACTGTGTATAGAAAAAAGACCCATACAGATAGATATTTAAACGATGATTTTCACCACCATCCTTCACATTTAGCTACCGTGGGTAAATCTTTGTTTCAGAGAGCACAAGGGATCTGTGACAGTAAACACCTGGCTGCCGAGCTCCACCATGTTAAGCAAGTTTTGCATGACAACAAGCTTCGGGTCCCGCGCCTACGTCACAGTGAATAAGTGAAGCCGGTAACAGTCGAGCGTGTACCTGCTGTACTGCCATATGTTAGAGGAGTCACTGACAAGATTGGCTACATCTTGAAGCACGCTTCCATCAAAACATACTTCAAGCCGCTGAAGAAGATTGGTCAGTTTTTACCATCAGTCAAGTGTAATGTCCCTCTGCAAGATGCAGGAGTGTACAAGCTTGATTGTGAATGTTGTCTCTCCTACATAGGACAAACTAAAAGATCAATTAAAACCCGCGTTAAAAGACATATAGCTGATGTGAAGAATCGACGCTCCGGGAAGTCTGCAGTCTGTGAATACGTACAGGATCGCCCCCGTCACTACATCAGATTTGATAGACCACAAATCCTCGCTAAAGAACACCGATTCCTTCCAAGGATGATTCGCGAGGCTATTGAAATCAAAAAACATCCTAATTTCAATAGAGAAGATGGCTGGGTGCTACCATCTGCTTGGGATCCTATAATAAATAAAATTAAATCCCAACCCAAGCATACAACTGCAAGACTTCAAGATACCATAAGTTCATACTGTGTAGATCGGAACAAAAGTTAAATTTAAATCTATGGTAACCGCGGTTAACTATGACATCTGGACGTTGAACATCTCAGTCCCGCCCGTGACCATGCGTGCTGTAAAGCGTTCGAAACGTCGGGTATTTAAAAAGTTAAATATACGCGATAAATTCCGTAAAAACTAGTATTATTTCAGTAAGAAGTTATGTTCTACAATTTCAAAAGCCTTACTGAAGTCTATATAGATAGTGTCCACAGACAAGATAGAGAGACTTAGAAAAATAGTCACAAACGAAACACGATTGGCAGATGTAGAGCGAGATTATTTGTTTTATGTGCCAAGCCAAAACAAGACAGAGTAATGATTCAAAAACTTTTCCGAAGATAGCCAATATACATATTGGTCTGAAGTTTCTGACGGATCCTGCATCTCCTTATTTATAAATTGGAACAATACGTGCCGCTTTCCATATCGAGGGGAAAGTATTCATTTTTAAGGACATATTGAAAATGGTGGCCAAAGGCAAGGATAGCGCTTCGTGGCAGTTCATCACGCACAATGGAGGTATGCTGTGGTCAAACTCCCTTGGCCCGATCTAGACTATAAGAGTTTGGAGTACTTGATCTTTTCAGAAGTATAGATTAGCAAGACAATTTTTTTTGGTCAACAATGGTGGCAGACAGTGTGGAGCTAGTATATGATACACCGATGTGAAAAATGAGGCTAAGAGGTTGGATATACCATTACTTCTATCTGATTTGTTATCCCCGAGGATCACGGATGAAGGATAAATATTGCTATTACGTATTTTATTTTTATGAACGTCAAGAATAACTTTGGGCTATCGCAAAGTGCTCCTTCTATATATCAGCGACATAGTTTTTATGACAGGTATCTATTAAATCAATGGATCTTTTACTAAGAGTTCGTAGTGCAAGTTCATCCAGTGGATTTTTGTATTTACGGTAACTCAAACGAAGTTTATATTTTTCCTAAAGGAGATGAATGAGTTCCTTTGTGTACCAAACTGGAAACTATTTTGTGAAGGGTTTACATTTTGGAATGTACTTAGCAAGGGTGTCTTTTAAAATAACACAAAATTCCCTTACCATAACATTCACTGAACATGAAGATTGTATACGTTCCCATGGAACTGAATTAAAGTGGGTAATGATTATATTATAGTCCGCCTTGAGAGCGGAGGTTTTTGCTGGATTTCATGTTGCTATACATAATCGTCAACGGAACCGGAGACTGCCCACATTTACTAAGATTAATAAATTTCAATGTGCCAGTCTTAATTTTCAAGCCAGCGCATGTCAGTCGATATGTCCCCTTTTTACAGACGAAGGAATGGAGAAAGTATATGCGTTTAGAGTGAGAGGTTGTTTGTTTGTTTGTTTATTTGTTTATTTGTTAATTTTTTTGTTTTTTATTTGTTTGTTTGTGTGTGCAAAGTAGTTAGTTATTTATTAATTTGTTTTTTTTTTGTTTGTTTGTGTTTTAACCTTTGTATGCGTGCCTCGTTGGTCTAGTGGCTGTAGTAGTACGACTGCTGATCATGAGGTCCTGGGTCCAAATCTCGGGTCGGACAAAAAATAAATTATTGAGTTTTTCCGTCAAGAAATTCTCAGTAGCTGCCCGGTGTCAGGAAGTTGACGGTATCTCACCCCCGTGCCTTGGAAAGCACGCAAAGCCGTTGATCCTGCGCCTGATCTCTCATCGGTCGTGTTGGTTTACCGTCCAATCGGATTATGAGAGTGAGGGAATAGAGAGTGCACCTGTACTTGCACATACACTTGAGCACTATAATCCTGTCCCCCGCCGATGGTAAGTCACCGTTGAGGCTGGCCGCCGTGACCGAAATCGGTCTGGAAGATATTATTCGATATTTTCAAAAAATTTGATTTTGCTTTTTATCAGTTAAGGGTACTAAAACTAATTTGGGTCACCACGCTGCCATAAACAGGTTACAGAAGTAATATAACAAGCTCTAAAAGACACATGACCACGATATCTTTGCTGATAAGCCTCAAAAATTCGGACGTAAAATTTTGCAGTCCTTTGCAGTAAACGCACGTTTGCAGAATAATTTTAAGAAACATATTTGTAGTCCACATTGCATGCCATGGCGATCTTTAATTAAGACTTAGATATAAACTTTCCTGTTATTTCTATTATTTACATTATGTTTGTGTATGTCTTGTTGATTGTCCTAAAAAGTAAAAATAAAGCTTTTAATTTTTAATAAAAAATTATAATAGCCAAGTTGATACGGATTATTAACGTAATGTTTAATAAGCGAGGACGGGCAAATACTTACTTATTACATACCTTGAATCGTATAGACTTGAAGCGGTTTTTTCTCTACTTCTTTACTGATAAATAATTGCTTTAAAGGCGATGGAAGGACAACCGATCAACTCTGCTTGCTTCAATTTCATCCATTCAGCTTTTTTAACTGCTAATTTTAGGTTCTTGAAAACGTAACAAAAGTTTTGTGATAGAGAAATTTATTTTATGACGTAACTTACATTTTAAAATATTTCTTTGTGTTTGTCTGTCTTTTGGTTTTATGATCTCGTAGTAAAAGGTCTTAAAGGGGCCAAGATTCAGAAGCAACGAAATGACGGCTTGTTGAATAAATTTGTGTTGGGATATGTACACCGATACAATAACTAGCGGCGAGACGCCGTTTAGGCCTATACTTGTTTGTAGTCACTGCCTATAATACATACGAATGCTTTCATAGTCATTGACTCAGAAACGTCGGCTGATACTATGTGTAGAGACTTTTTTTCAACGCATAACTTCCTTGTTGAATTTTTAGTTTTCTTTAGTTACCACCAGCGATTTTTCCGGACTACTTAGGGACCTTTAAGAAAGGAGCCTACTTTTTAAAAGGCCATCTCTGCAGTCACATTCTCTTCCATGTAATAAGCATATTCGACGAATTCCCCTGGTATTGCAGTTGTTGATGGGCGGCGGTAGTCACTTACCATCAGGTGAGCCGCACGCTTGTTTGCCTCCTCTTATATACACGTATATATAAAAATACTTCTTATAGCACATTCACTAGATGGAGTGACGACTTTCTAAAACATTCGAAGAATGGTAGTTTGTGTGACAAAGCTTGGGAGACGCCTATGCTCAGCTGATATTATAACCAGACTTTGGATAAGATCGTGATTTCTGGTTTTAATGTCGTGAGGGCATGAAAACGTTTATGAATGAGACAGTTAGAAAATGTATTTGTGTTCTATCTAGTGTTTGAACAGACATCCTAAGCGAAACAGAAAGGAAATTAAGCATGTAGTGACCGGATTGTGTCGATAAGAACTGTGTAGCAGTGTAATTAAAAGTAATCTCATAAGAACTAGTAAACCCATTGCGTTTGATAATTGTGTTGTTTGAAATAGTGTTGGTTAGTTGGCTTGGTGATGGCGTTTGATTAGATAATATTGCAAATGGATGAAATGTTTGATGTGATCGTTTCTTATCTTCTTATTAATTATATAATGAATACAAAACAATTTAAGATACTATAACATTAAAACGACTCACTCACACCAACTCCAATAAAGTAATTTTACATTTAATTCATTACGAATTTCATACGATAGATTTAGATACGAGAAAGTGACGATAAAATATACCTCAGTTTATTCTTACTGCGATACTTAGGGAATATGGAATGACAGAATGGTAGTCATTCCATATTCCTTTCACAAGTTCAGTACTGAATATAAGCCTCTCTTAAGGAATGTCATAAAATACGGTCCTGAGCTACTGCATATCTTAGAAGGTCATCATGTCATCTACTGGAGGACTATACTACACTTCATTTACCGTTATGAAGCGGTCAATCGAGAGCCTTTCTTTTGCATCGGTCGTTGGTTCCCCGCGCTTTATGGCTGGGCCCTTTGCCACTAAAGTGTACTGATCCTGATACTTACAACTTTATCTTTATCGCGACCGTAGCATTGTCAAGATGGTCATCTGAATTATTTGAGACACAGTTTAAGGTTTTATATAATAGTTCCCATTACGTTCTAATTGTTTTTATAAACAGTGATGTAAGGTGGCGACAAATCTGGAAAAATATGGATTTTTTTGAACTTAAAACAAAAATAAGCAAAAGCAAAATTGCTCTTCAGATTACTTTGTAAATTTACCAAACTGCATTATGTGTCAAAATGCATCAACATTGAATATTTTGTCTATTCCGTGTTAATAATATTACGATATTTTATTATATTTTATTTTATAGATAGAAAGAGAATACTTTATGCAAACTGAATTCAAATAAAGCAGAACATTGTTGAAATTTACTGCAAATTAGATTTCGAAAAGTTTGATAAGATTTTGTAATGAGACCCTTATAATAATAACTTTTAATCAAATAAAGTGCAAAGTGTTAGAGATTTTTTCAACAACATTAGAAACTAGCTTACAAAATATTTTTTAAATGTAACTAGACTGACATTTAAGTGCTTTTTTACCATTTGGAATCTCTGTAAATGTCATCATCATATTACGGCAAAAACGTAGTAATTATAGCACTTTTCATGAGGTCATCATTCCGTCTATCATGGGCTGCCCTACAATGTATTTACCTGTACGAGACTTCCCAACGAGAAAACTTTTCCTTTTGTTGTCAGTTTTTCAAGCTATATGAATGCATTATGTAACAACTTGCACAAGGTTTTATAGTTCGAAATCTATACAACTGTGACATATTATGTGGCAATTTCATAGAAGGTAGAATTAAAACATTTCATCTTATAATAGTTTACCCTTAAACTTTTTATAGTTATGTGACTTTAAAGTCATATTTTATAATAAACGAATATACCTCCTCACAACCAAATTAATCAACGTCATTTGATAGCCACAGTTACTAATATTTAATCGAAAACCCACTTAGTTACGCAAATGTTATATCAGATATAAGGTTATGTTTTTAATGGATATGAGAAGAAAATGTCGCAATTTGAAAATCATTTACATAAGTCGTTTAATTGACACTTAGCCAAACCACGTGTTTGATACATACTAAATTGTGCGTAGTACATAGTATCTCGATGGTTTGATAAAACTTGTCGTTTGCTATTACAAAAGAAAATGGTAGAGACGAACGTGATTTTATGGAAAACGTTGGATATTAAATTAAATCGCAAGTAATCGATAATCTTATTTAAGTTCAATATTTCAAATAGTCGACAATAATTTTATAGTACTGGAGAAAACCGAGTTCCCGACTTATATCCCCGCCGGCATCAAAGAAATTCTTTTATACAATTTTAAGTGATGATTTATCACGTGCTCAATATTGAAGGTAACATTATTCTGAAACTTGCACGCTTAACAAATAAACCGCCCAAGGATATATGAAGTCGTCAACGCGCATTTAAGTTGAGCGGCGAACTTACTACTTCCTCCATAAAAACCTCAGAAATTAGAGAAAGCTTCATATACATGTTTATTTATATTTCTACAATTTTTTTTTATTTTGGAGCACTGAAAATAATGAATGAACCGATGGAAGTTTTTGATTGGCAGACTCTTACCGGTAAACGAAGTGTAGATTTGTCCCCTACTGGATCTTTTTTGTATGGTTATGTAATTAGATAAAATAAGCACTACAGGTAAGCTTAATATGCATTTGTTGTGAGTGATTCATTACAGTTCTTGAATGGCGGATTCGAATCTACGACTTTTTGAATTAACGGACCCTACCATTAGGCTACTGTATTAAACAAATCTCGGCGCCGCTTGTTGTTACAAAATGCTTTTACGGAGACAAATGAATACGCAAAGTATTCGATTAATTTGGGGGTTCCTCAGAAGAAAAAGAAGAAGCAACCTTTACAGAATTTAATTTGCAGTAAATTTTAGCAATGTTGTTTTTAGTTAGCATTTAATTTACATAAAGTGTTTACTTTTTAAATTATTATAAATTTTTCACTAAAAACCTCTTTCTTGAAGAAATACCAATCGATCTTCCTTCGAATCCGTGCCTATGTGCTATTTTCGACAGTAAGTAAAAACTGTTGCGTATGTAGAACCATAAGGCCTTCCGAATTATTTACTGGAAAAGCTTTAGTGCTCTTTAATTTTGTTTTTATTTTGGAGTTGTTTTTCTTTTTAGTGTAGCTTTTATCGGAATAACAAATTCCAAAATTATATCAGCCAAAAATTCAATAATTTGTTATACTTGGTTCACAGAAACAAGACTTTTCATATTCACATGGAATGATACGAATTTATATCACAAACTCGATACAAGTAATATTTTCTGAATTCCATACTTTGGAAATTCAACATTTTAAAAGTCATTATTTTTCAAAATGATAAAAGCTCAATCGATATTTCAGAAATTAAGAATATAGTGAATTACTATTATACATGTACGCTGGGAAGTTGTTGGTATGATCTTAACGGATTTTGTCATTACAGAGTTCACGTAAACGATAAAACTGTTATCTACAAATAATATCATTGAACTGCCGTGAGTTTCAGTGTAAGTACAGACAGAGACAATATATTATCGTCTTTGCCTCGAATTCGATCTTAACACATATGGAATAAAACCTGATCGGAATGGCATTCATGAATAATATTTTAAGATTTTTGTTTTTAAGAACATTTTAGTTTTTTATATTTAAGGTTATTAAAGGCAAGTTAGTAAATGTTTTAGAAATAACATTTTTTAACATTTACAAGTCTATCCATTTTATATGTCTATATCTGTTTGTCCTAATGATTGACTGGTAGAGAAAGCCCTAATTATGAAAATAACCGAAGTAGATCAGTTTTGCAGCACCAATGTCAGTTAACGGTCTATTTTTTTAGGAACTAAGTCCGTCATTCGTATAAATTAATGCATTGAAGTTTAATTAAATAAATAAATGAATAAGTGAGGCAAGTAATCTACAAGAATGCCGAACGCTGCATCGCACAGAGTAGCTTGAAAGAACAGAAAGCTGTTTTATTGTATTAAAGTAAAATTGATTGTTGACTCATTTCCTTGTTTTTTTTCTGTAGTAAATTTTATTTTTACAATTTCGAAAAAAGGTTATAAAAAATCTATTTATTATTGTAAGTTATAATTATTTTTATTGTTTTCTAAAGGTATAAAAACCGTAACCTAACCTGAAAGTTATAAATAAATAAATGTATAACCTTTAAAAAATAACCTTATAGTTAATATAACCGACTTAGATATCAAAATTGTTCTTATCAATGTTTGAATAAATTAATATTTTGTCCTATAAACTTGATAGCAGTTACAGTGATTTTTAAATTGTTATTTTTTGTATACGAATTAATTAACATCGTAATATTTCTAACAACGTAAAATGTTTGAGCCAATACTATATTGGATGTATGTAATATAACTATGAACGGCGAAACCATTTAAGATTCTGTGTAAATTATAAAAAAAATGTTTAAAGATATTCTTTTAAGGTGAATTTTACTTGCATTCATATTATAACATATTGTACAAGTTATTTTAAAATTAGGCGTGAATCACACCATGTGATCATAGTCCGATGTGATTGCAAACGTTGCCTTATACGTACTTTGGAATTTAAAAAAATTGTAAAAGATGTGAGTAACTTTATGGCAAAAAACCACATACACGTAAGCATATCCACATACCTACAATCAGCCTGATCAGCTAAGAGTTTGGAAAATCTATTAACCGATAAATTTCTTAAGGATGTGATAAAATCCGAAATGCGTTTTAGGAAAATAAGAACTTACTAAAAAATATTGTCCCCTTTCTTGATCATGTATGTACGCGAGCCGTGTACATTAAAGTGTATGGTACAATTAAATAATAAATCATATGTGCTTAAATGCTATAAATGCGAACAAGTGCAAATTAAATGATATTGATCATTTTCTAGATTGTGTATGTACACAAGCCGTGTACGTGAAAGAAATGACAAATATTTAATGAATATATAGGCTAAAACATTATGAAATAAAATTAAAAATAAATAGTGGTTGACGAACAATATAGTAAATATATGAAGTGTAAATTGAGTGAATGTCAAAGAATGAAGTGAGAATTAAATAAATATGTCTAAAAAGTGTAAAAAAATAAAATTTGATTGACTGAATATCTTAATAACTTAGTAAAAAGTGCACTACAACTATGTTATGGTAAAAAAAGTTACAGAGAAAAATTATGTAAATGTATGTTCTTAGACGTATAACATTAATTGGCTTATACGAATCGAGAAAAATTGGAATTTATATTCATATTAGAAATAAGTTTTATATTTATTATCATTCCTTTAAAAATGTATTCATTTATTTATTTATTTTTGACGGTGAGAGGTGTTGTGTAGTCACTACGACAATTTGTATTTGTGTTTAGTTTAGAACCAAAAGCAGTATAATTAAAGTCATAACAAGAGTAACACGTCTCCTTTTCATTTAACACCTTCCAACATTACAACTTATTCTTTGTATACGGGAGTAGTTGGAAACTAACTTTGAAATTTAGGCCTTCAGTTTGTTGTATGTATGGGGCACTACGAAGTGCCAACACATGTTTCCATATTACAATGCTAAATGTCTAAATTAATAATATAATATTGAAAAAGAATAAAATAAAAGGCCATTTTCTTTACGAATATTGTGCGAAATTCTTTGTCTTAAAATATCCGAATCTCTATATCTACCGTTGTAAAGTATTCTCGTTCATAAGCAATTAATAGAAAGAAAAATAATTCTATAAAGAAGGCCAGAATTTCTTTAGTTAAATATAAAAAAATTAAACCTATCATAATCAAAATATGTAATATAATCTAAACAGCGTTATAACAGATTAACAGCGTAGAAACAAGTGTAGTCGAATGCTGTAGATTACAATGAAAAATTAATAATTATTAACTAAACGTAAAAAGAAATAAGTGGTAAAATTTTGTACAAACTATTTCAATATAAATAAAATGAGAAGATCATCTGGTGGAGCCACGTGTTTAAGGCTGCCGAAAATCTAGTTCCCCGGTCAAACCTCAAACCTATTACGCGAGATATTAACTAAAGTGGACTGTATATGCGATTGCTTCTACGCTTACGTAAAAGCGACTACTATAGCATGCGGTACAATGCACTCGCTCTTCCCTAAACTAAACTATTACTTGTCGAATCGATGAAAGGAATCCTGCTTGACTAGGAAAAAAAAACACAGATTGGAGCGGGTTAAACTATTAGCAAGCAGGTATAATTAAGGAATATTGACTCACCGGGGTTTCTTCTTCCCGTCGATCACTATAGCGGCGACTTCCGGAACCTCCTCTGGACAGACACTCTGGGGTCCCAGTGGTGCGTCAGGAGAGAAGCGTTGGTTCAACGACGACTGCGGCGGGAGAAGAGGCTCGCGCATCGGTCGCGCGTGTCTTATATATCCTCGGCTCGGGTGATTACGCGATGTTCTAGAATCGTCTTCTTTCCCCTCCCACCCCACCACCCCGATGTGTCGATAGGAGGGTACGAATGATATTGTTTGGAAAGGAATAATGATTCTACAAGTTCCTACTGTCAAATAAAAAACGCGAATGGTTTTCCGCGCAACCATCTCCCCCCGCCCTTGAAGGATTTCCTTCAAAAAAAAAAATAACTAAACAACTAGAGCTAAGATCGACTAACAAATAACTAACTAACGCTAAGATTACCTAAATTAAACTACAATTTCAATCTAGAAAGCTAATTTAAATTATGGAAGAGGCAAGGGGCACAAACGGATAACAGGACGTAGGTAAGACCCAACCGTGGTCTTAACGCGAGCTATCCTAATTACTCCGTCGGAACCGGGAAAGACCTCCTCGACGATTCCTAACGGCCAGTGGAGAGGCGGCGTATTCTCCTTAGTGAGCACAACTACGGTTCCTACAGCTAAAGGCTCTGTCGCTGTGTTCCATTTTTGCCGAGACTGCAAAGTATGCAAGTATTCCATCCTCCATCGTTTCCAAAACGATTGCACTAACCGATCTAATAATTTGTGGCGTGTGGAAATGCTAAGTCTGTTCTCATCCATATCCGCGGCGGGCAGATACCTTAGAGGCGTTAAAGTCAAAAAATGTGCTGGAGTTAGAGCCAGCGATTCCGAGGGGTCACTAGATAACGTCCGACAAAGTGGGCGGCTATTCATTACGCATTCAATTTGAGCGAGCACCGTACTTAGCTCTTCGAAGGACAAAATTTGATCTCCTATTACTCGGTATAAGTGGCTCTTTAGACTTTTAATATTAGTCTCCCAATTGCCCCCAAAATGACTCGCGGCTGGGACGTTCAGAGACCACTCAATGCGGTTCTCGGCTAGAATGTGAGCGAACTCCGAATTATAATACTTGCTAGCTAAGAGCTCGTGTAGTTCCGATAGAATACGTTTTGCACCGACGTAGTTCGTACCGTTATCCGAATATAATTTACTTACAGGGCCTCTGCGCGATAGAAATCTTTTAAATGCACCCATAAAGCCTGCTGTGCTTAGATCACCAACGAGTTCTATATGCACTGCTCGAGTAGTTAGACATACGAAAATGCAGACGTAAGCCTTTGTGGATCTTATACCACGCCCGCGAGTGAGCGTGACCTTAAACGGACCAGCAAAATCAGACCCGGTGTGCGTGAAGGGCTTTACCGATTGTATCACTCTACAAGATCTAAGTTCCGCCATTTCCGGAAATGACGGCTTGGGGCGTGCCCGAAAGCAAGCTATACATCTGTGCACCCGATTGCGTATTAAACTACGTGCAGAAAGAATCCAATAATTCTGACGCAAGATCGACATCAATAAATCGGGGCCAGCGTGCGAGTTCAATTTATGATGATAATCGACTAATAAGTTCATGATATGGTCTTTACGCGGTAAAACTATAGGGTGCCGTTGGTCGAAACTCAATTGCGAGTTGGACAAGCGTCCACCTACCCTTACAATCCCATCCTGTAAAAATGGCTTAAGGCGTTGAAAGGCGCGACTACAAGCTCTATTCGATTGTAATCTTGTAATTTCTTCAGAGAAGTGCGCACGTTGAAGTTCACGTAATACTAGCGACTCGGCATAGTTGTAATCGGATGCTAAGACATACGGACGTCGCGGTAAAAGCTTCGCGAATCGACAAACGTAAATTACGCTACGCAATAATTTCGACCAAGAGGACAAGCGGTTCGCCAGAGCAATGATTGGAGAAACCTCGCTCGAAACGTTCGCCACTAGAGCGTGCCTCTTCTCTTCCGGCGGTTGTGACACTGACGAAGGTTCGAAATCGGTTATTGGCCATTGTGAGGGATCCAAGCAAACCCAAGAAGGTCCATGGAACCAAAGCGGGTGGTCCATTATTTGCATCGGGGAGTCCCCGGGATAGACAATCGGCAGGGTTTTCCTTACCGGACACGTGATAAAAGTTCCGCGTTTCTAACTCGTCTTGGATCTCGGCCACTCGGTTCGCGACAAACGTATCCCAACGGTGGGGTGAAGAATGAACCCAACATAAGGCGACGGTGGAGTCGGAAAAGGCAAATATTCTTTCTATGTGAACTCTATCCCTACATGCGCCGATAACTGTGGTAATAAGCTTGGTGAGTACTAATATTGCGCAAAGCTCCAAGCGCGCCAGAGAGACAACCTTACGGGGGGAGACTCTCGACTTAGAACTAATGAGGCTAATCGAATTTCTACCATTATTCTGGACATGGAAATATACAACGCCCCCGTAAGCCTTCTCGCTGGCGTCTGCAAATCCAACAACCGTTATGCTGCTATTTCTATCGACATTTATATGACGCGGTATTTTAATTTCTCTTAGTAAAGGAAGTTCCTCTCTAAAGCGCTGCCACAATCGAACAATGCTGTCAGGCGGCGAGTCATCCCAATCGCATTCAAATAACCAAAGTTGTTTAATCAAAAGCTTAGCGTATAATACCACCGGAGCTACGAAACCCATGACGTCCCATAATCTAGCAACGCATGACAGTATTGTGCGCTTTGTGCATTTCTCTACGGGCGGATTTACCTTAAGGCTAAACACGTCGGACTCTGGTGACCAACACAGACCGAGCACCTTGTGTGTATCGGAATCGTCGAATTCCTTTATCGCCGAAAGACGGTGTGATAGTGGGATTGTATCTAAAACCGGACGCGAATTACTAGTCCACTTCACAAGATCGAATTGACCCGATTTCATGAGCCTTATAACCTCGGCGGTGGTTAGGGTGGCCTCCTCCACGCTATCGACCGAATACACAAAATCATCCATATATAATCCGCTCTCAATTGCCCTCTTAGCTTTAGGATAAGAGGGACCTTCATCGTGAGCGAGCTGTCTCACCGTGCGTAACGCATGAAATGGGCTCGACTTTAAACCAAAACAAACGCGGTTAAATTCTAACACCATTAGAGGTTCCTTTGGGTGGAAACGATATAAAATGCGCTGGAATCTACGGTCGCATTCACGGACCCCTATGCAAAGAAACATTTGGCGAATATCGGCGGATAGTGCTATACTAAACAAACGAAAATTGACTATTATATCAAATAAACTGCCCTGTAAATTTTGCCCACTATAGAGGATATCGTTAAGCGACAGGTGAGTGCTAGTTTTAGCACTAGCGTCGAGCACTACACGTAATTTAGATGTAAGTTTGTCCTCTCTAATGACTCCGTGGTGTGGTATAAAATACGACGGTGTGTCTTCGTAGTTATCTAATTTCGAAGCCACAAGTGATATGTAACCTTCTCTTATATATTCGTTAATGACGCCGTCGTAAGCTTCCTTTAACTGGGGTGAAGCGAGCATCCTACGCTCCAAGCTGTAGAAACGTTTTTCCGCCATTTGACGCGAATCGCCGAGAAATAAAACATCTCCCTTAAAGGGTAGCGCTACACTATATCTACCGTCGCGATCACGAACGGTCGTGCGGACGTAAATTTCCTCGCATATCCTGTCATCTGAACTAGCTATGGGTGGGACGTTCACCTCCTCCATCTCCCCAAAATTTGCGGACTAACGACTCGAGCGGTTCGACAGCCATACCACAATAAGAGGCTGCCGAAATACTATCTAGGATGGGGGCGGAGCCAAGGATCACATAGCCCAATACGGTTTCCAGTGCGTAAGGCGCGGTATGCGAGGAGTTGCCCCTGACCTTATTGTTTAACAAAAGATGAGGGAAAAGCGATGCCCCAATGAGCATGTCTATGTTTCCAGGAACGGCGTAAGTGTCGTCTGCTAGAGTCAAATTTTTAAATTCAATCATTGCCGAGGTGTCAACCGAAACGGTTGGCAACCGTTCAGTGACCCTATCTACTACTAGTGCATTTATATCAAAGTTAACGTTACGATCTATCCGAGAATAAAATTTTAAATTTATATATCCCTGTGTCGCTTTACTAGTACCTCCGATGCCTTTAACTACAGGACATGAAAGTGACCTATTTATTACTAAGCCTAAGCGCTGACAACATTGTCGTGTTATAAAGCTATTTTGAGCTCCGCTGTCCAGCAGTGCACGGACGCTTTGTTTGTTTCCACGCGAATCCCTAACCAAAATACGCGCCGTACCCAGTAACACGGTTGAAGGAGGTTGTGCTCCCATATTTGCCAATGAGCACAGAGCGACATCACCAGGTCGACCGCTAGAATCGTTGACCTTAGTAGGGGTGAATTCCTTATTCGCCTTACTTGACGCCGCTATGTTGCTATTTTCAAAATGTAATAGCGTGTGATGTTTCCTGGCGCACTTGCTACATACGGAACTCGAATTGCATTTTGCAACTAAATGCTTATCGCTTAAGCAGTTCAAACATAGGTTGTTTGTTTTTACTAACTTATAACGTTCGCTTGGTGAATATTTACGAAAAGTCGCACAGTTATATAAATTACCGTGTTTATCTTTACATACTATACAAGTATGCTGGAGCGATGTCGGCGTAGCGGTTACGTAAGTTAACGACCCTGCTATTTTAGATGGTTGAGTCTGTCTACGGTCGACGCACCTTTTAATCTCCTGTTTAACGTTCGGTGAGCGCTGCATCACCTTTATTTGATCTCGCACGAACGATGCTAATGAATGAAAGGAAGGCATCTCCGAGCTACGATGCTCCATTTCAAACGCACGCACGGTGTCGGAGTCTAATTTCTTTAATGCTATATGGAGAAACACCACGTCCATGAGGTCATTAAACTTCAAATTCTTAAGTGCAGCCACCGATGCCACAAATTTATCGAGAAACTGCTCTAAGCCGTTGATGTTCGCGGATGATATAGGTTTAAGATCGAATATCTGGTTCAAATATTCGGAAGCTAACATTCTCCTATCTTCATATTTAGTTTTAAGCGTTTCAAATATTAATAAGTAATTGTTTGCTGTAGGTGTAAAACCCGAGCATATCGATTGTGCTCTGCCACTAAGTTTACTAATTAAGTAATATAATTTTTCAGCGTCCGATAACGATGGGTTGTTGTGTATATTGTTTTGAAAACTACTGAAGAAGAAGGGCCACGTCTTAATATCACCATTGAATACCGGAATATCTATTGGCGGTAACCTAATTGAGTCACGAGGGCGTACCTGCATTTCAGGCTTCGCTTCACCTTGAGATTGTAGCAATTTTGCGGTTCTCTTCACGCGACACAACATATCTTCGAATGCCAGCAGCGGTTGGTAGTTCACTATGTATTTCGGGTCGGTTTGTAGTTCCGAATGATTAATTTGATCTAATATTCTTTCGTAATCTGTCCGCAAATTATCTATCGTTTCGATTTCATTTAAAAAGGCCTCCCGTACTGCCTCTATATGAATGTTCTTTATATAATCACTTATATTCTGCACACGCGAAAAGAGTATGTCCCTCTTGGCATAAAGCGTTTTAATTTTGATTTCACTTCCACTAACTGCCATTTTAAATTATTATAATAAAGTTATATTAATCACAATTAATCTCACACGCATAAACGACGTAGGATGAATACTCGGCGTGCCGTATTACGTAATCAGATCGAGCGCCCGATGCAGTCAAGGCTACGCGTCGTTTGCTAAACCTAATAATTTTATAAAAATTGTGGGGTAAGCGTACCAAACGGTTGCTGATTGCCGTTTCAATTATTTAATAAGCTTTAAATTTAACCAAATACGAGCGCTATTAAATGAATAATTCTGTTTGCGAGTAACAAATCAAAATTTTAATTTAAACGAACACTATTTAAGTCTATTCTATAAATTAGAGTGCGTTATCTAAACAATTAATTTAATAATTCGACCAGAAAATGGTTGGATAACCACTAAACACCAATCCAGATCCTGCCGAAGTGACCATAAAATGGTGGAGCCACGTGTTTAAGGCTGCCGAAAATCTAGTTCCCCGGTCAAACCTCAAACCTATTACGCGAGATATTAACTAAAGTGGACTGTATATGCGATTGCTTCTACGCTTACGTAAAAGCGACTACTATAGCATGCGGTACAATGCACTCGCTCTTCCCTAAACCAAACTATTACTTGTCGAATCGATGAAAGGAATCCTGCTTGACTAGGAAAAAAAACACATGATATTGTTTGGAAAGGAATAATGATTCTACAAGTTCCTACCGTCAAATAAAAAACGCGAATGGTTTTCCGCGCAACCATCATCAATGTAGTAGAACTCAATTAAAAACGCATTATTAAGGATAACTCAAAAACTACTGGTGAGGTCTTGATAAAAACTATATGGGACTACATGAGAAGCAATAGCTTTCAAATAAAGTAAGAGTAATCAAAATAGGTTCAACTAGAAAAAAGTTCTGAGCAAAAGCCTCAACAAAAATAAGGAAATAAAAAGGTTGCATTTCGGGAAAATAAAAGAGAGATCAACCAATGTCACGTTTATCAATAAAGCAGAACAAAGCAATTTATCCAACGCTAATTAACTAGAGAGAATCGTAGTAGCAAACGCTTGCATTAGAACTTTATAGTACTCGAATCGAGCAAACCGATCTCGAGCCCCAATGTAGTTGTTAATTGCAATTTTAAGTGCTGATTTACTACGTGTATGAGGAGACATAAAACAACGGGAGAAATGTTTTCATGTGTAAAAAATTTAAAATATCAATTTCAGGAAAAATAATGTTTTCTTAAAGGATAGGGTGACAAACAAGCACACACAGTCCACCTGATGGTTTGTGGTTGCTGTGGCCCACAGACATCTACATCTATCTTCGATTACGAATCAAAATGCAGTCTACACCCACCATACGAAACAGCAGCATTAAGCTACTATTTTACGCTTTTATTCTGCGAGAGCGTGGTCCTTACCCGCTCGAGCTGACCCATTCGTGCTATAACTATACTACTAATATAACAGCAGCATGGCTTTTCCACGCAAAAAATTTATTTGTGTGTATAATTTTTGTAAGATTTGTTTACCGACTATTTAAAGCATCTGGGTAGTTACCGCCACTCCAACCTATTGTTGCTATTTGCAGTGCCCGTGAATACATACATCGTATATACAGACATATATAATTAAAACAATTCAATCGAATTACAGGATGTGAGGCGTTCCATCTTAGCCCTCAGAGGTGACAACGCATCTGCAGCCTTCTTTGTTTAAATTTTGCTTCAGATATCCATGGGCTACACTATCTACTTACCATCAAGTAGTTGGTAAGCGGGTGCGTAAGTCGGTGGTCATGATAATTTCGTTCCTTACTTTAGTTTTATTTAAAAGAAACATGTGCGTGTGGTGCTGTAGCCACTTAGCGTAGACTGTATGTCTGTTTGTCATATGGTTTTTTTTTCTGGGAAAAAACT
>CAJQZP010001663.1:0-131046 GCA_907164705.1 Parnassius apollo | reverse complement strand
TACCATGCACATTTTATCAATCCAACCGTAACCTTTCGCTGGTTAAATTATTCCCCGCACACGGTGAGAATAACTGAAATAACGAAAAATTAAATAAATTGCCATCTGTCCCATATACGATATCACAGCGCACCGAACGCAACAAAATGAATCAATTTACAACATCTATTCATGTCGATATTCACACGTGTTAATTTCGAGTCCTTGTGGCCAAAATCATCGATTTCAGTGCGATTGTAAGCACAAAAATTATAGTTAATAATAGATGTACTTGTTTCTATTGAGAACTTTTAATCATTGATGGCGGATTTTAGTAAAATAACGGATTGCTTTTATTTTACACTAAAACGGAAAAATTTATCAACACGAACTGAAAAAAATAATTGAGCTCGGTAGAACACAAAACTACGACTGAAAATGGAAGAAAAGACAAAAGCTAATCAAGTGTTTCTTTTTTATTTCAGTGCAATAAATAACAAGAGAAACTTAAAAGTACTCTACTGTCTGTATTACTACTACTACTACTATACTCTAGCCAAATCTCATTATACCCTCTCCTAAGTGTTGAAAGTACCATGTAGATTGTTATTTAAGTGTCAATATTCTAATTTTGTTACTTAATGTTGGATTTATTAATATTTCATGAAAGTAGTCAGCAGTGAATTTATTGGTTAGGAACCGAAATTGGCGGTCGTTTTTTTGTACATAACTAGCCAATTATTGGAGTAATTTATCTAGATTCAAAGTTTTCTGGAGTAGTCGTGCATATTAACTAAATAGCTGCAGATATTTTCTTGTATTTAGCTACTTTTTTTGTTGTCTAACCACCACCACCATACCACCATTGTGTATTCAATTTTTATCAACATTGTGATATTTAATATCCTACAACTTTTTTATTCGTCGAACAAAACTATTTACAGATTTTATTGCGTTCCACTTTTTTTTATTTCCAACGTTTCAAGTAATTTGCTGCACCTGTGTTCACGGGACACTAAAATAAACGGAAGTACAGCATATAAATATAAATAAATTGATAAAATGCGATAAAATCCTTAATATCTAGATTAATTTTATTTGTGACCTTTGCTTGAATGTAAGAAATTATTATTTTCTAACTCTTTTTTATAATACGAAATTTTAATAAGTGCGAGTTTCCAGATCAAAAAAATGGCTTGCTGCAGAGAATATACTGCTTAAATTGTTCCGTGCCAGGGTGTATGCCGGCGGTCCATTTGATTGCGATTACAAGTGTCGTGGCATTGCTATTGAGCGGGCGCAATTTTACTGTTGTCGAACTTTGATGATGCCGACACTGGTACCGCTACGTTCAAAGATACTATCGGCAATGACAGTGTTGCAAAACATTGTAAGTAACAAAAAGGATGTAATAAAAACAACATTTTAATTAATATGATGTTTTTTTTTCTGTAATGTTACTTCAGTACCTACTTAGGTACCCCTTTAGAATCAAATACTGTATTTTTTACATATTATATACACACAGTGTACATTTCAGCATTTTATTTAAGGTCCGTTCAAGTTTGGTCAAGTTTGTTTTTTATTCTTAGTCAATTTTCTATCTCCGAATAAAGAACAAATTCAACAGCGCTGCTATTATTTACCCTGTCTGTTTTTTATTATGTTGAATTCTAAATGATAAAGCTATCACTAACAAAAAAAGTAAAGATATTAATTTTCACGAATCTCGAAATTAGCACTATAGTAGGTAAGTTTATTTAATTTTTTTATTAAAACCTAATACCTTAGGAAAAATTGAAAACACTACGTTTTTGCCACATTTACAGAACAGACAGTAAAAAATTTGAAGTCTTGAAATTTGAACATAGTTCAAAATTGGATGACAACGTTATAATAAGAAAAAGTTGTACGTTAAAAAATAATACATAATTAAAAAAAAAAACTTGTTTTAATTACAGTTTGAAATCTTGGCGCTAAGTAATTATCGATTATAATGCTGTATCATTTCATTGCGGAATAGCAAGCTTTAAAAATTATTCTTTGGCATGCAAAAGTATGCACACATTAATCACACAATAATTTACGGTTAGGCAAAATATACTATATTGCTTTTCTTATATTTACGCAAACACTACACATTCATTAAATTTTCATAATTATCATTCAATTTTAATTACTTTTATTTCCCAACGTTTTGGGTGCTTTCCAGCACCCATGGTCATGGGGGACTGAGATGATATATGTTCTTTTACGCGGGTTTATATAGCTGATGTGAAGCATCAACGTTCAGGGAAGTCTGCAGTTTGTGATCATATCCTAGACGGCCCTAACCATTACATCAGATTTGATAGACCATAAATCCTCGCGAAAGAACACCGATTCCTACCAAGGAATCATCCTTCACGTATCAACGTGACCCTATTAAAATTAAAAACATCCTAATTTCAATAGAGAAGGAGTCTGGGTACTACCACCTGCTTGGGACCCTATAATCAAAAAAATTAAAACTAAACCCAAGCATACCACTTCAAGAAATATGAATATAAATAATAATTAAAAAAGCTGAGGGTACTCCTGGTTTAACAATGACATCGGGCGTCAGTCACCTCAGTCCCTCGTGATCATGGGTGTTGGAAACATCCGAAACGTCGGAAATTAAAAATAAATAAAAATAAACGCGATAAAATCCATAAAAGTAGTTTAAGTTAATGTGCTATATTTCATTACATTCCTGTTTTTGTTGAGTTATAAAAATGAACCCATATATGAATTAATCTCTAATTGATTGATTGTCCACCGATTGATGATTGTTCACCGCCGCCGTACCTGGGACATCAACGAGAACGGGATTAATTCTGGCTGAGATAAAGATGAAATGACTGCGATCGTTTGTTCATTGCGACGATCTCGATGGTTTAGTCAGTTTGTTGTAGCTATCATGTCGTGCATTTTTGGCCATTTTTATCAGAATATATTTTTGATTTAAATAATTGAAGCACCTTGAAAACAAAAACCGGTGCAGTTCGACGCCGGCGCGGATAGACAAGTTTAAACGTCTTTTGTATTGCCGGTACATCGACCCATCACAATCTCGGGCCGAGTTCTAGCGGTCACGCCGATCTACTTTAAATTTCGGCGGCCTAGATGACGTCGTTCGTGTGACGGGCTTGCGGTGGACAGCCGGCTTTCTAACCGGCGTTCGAATGGAGCCGGACAGACGGAGTCCATTCGAACACTGACTCGCCACAACTTCCAACCTCCTCGTTGTGATTTACGGGCTCTGACCACAGGCTGCGCCAGAATGCGACAGTGTCGGCCGATTCGGTGCTGGGCCCGTTCCACTTAATATTGGTTGCTCCGATGATTCATAAATCTTATTCCTCTTCTGATTACTCTAGAAGAGACGATTCTGATTGAACAGAGTCGACCTCTCGGTATATCGTTGAATCCGCTTTCCCCAAGCAGCGATTCTCTGCTTCAGATCATCTATGCGCTCCGTCAGTTTTTGCGTTATATCCTGCTGGGACAAACAGACATTTGTCAAACGCCATTCTGGTGGTGTATACAATCCTTGTCCTATTATTGCCTGAAATGAAGCATATCAGTCTGCCGATGAGAGCCCTAGCCTTTACGATACGTTCCTCAATTCTTATTATCCAGGCTGGGATATCGCTACTTTGCCTAGTAGCGCGTCCAGCCGTGAAAAGTTTGGCGCCTATAATACGACAGACTGCCAGTGCGGCACCAAAAAGAATTGAGTCCATCTAGCATGTGTAAATAATTAGGTAGAGTTTTTGTAAATGAGTTATTTTAATTTTCACATACAAATCGGTAGTTTCATAATTATGATCAATATTAAAAAGAGTTACTTTTACGGGTTTTCCTCGTCCAGAGTAACATCATTTTTAAATGGACGTGGAAAAATTACGTATGAAGACCAACAAAGAAACAAATCTGTTTTATTTCATTTTATTTGACCATCAGATTTAGCATTGGCTTGGTGAGCGCGGAACCAATATTCCAAACTAGTAATGTTGCTTCCTGTTATCAATCTGTAAGATTCAGACCAATTGTTTTTAAGTGCACATTTTGCCTAACATCCGACTTATCTGATTATATACTTACATAAACTTCATAATCATATTATAATCTAAAAGTACCTGAAACTTTTAAACGTATTTTAATGTAAAATTTTCCTTAAATCTATTTAAGTAAGCGCCATTAAATAAATAATAGAGGTTTAATTTCAAAGCTAAAAAGGCCCTTAAAGCGAATTCGAAGTTTACTCAACCGTATTGTTATTGCATGACCGTTAAGTTATTCTTACAGCCTTAACTGTGTGAGCATGTTCAAGTCTTGAAACAACACAACGCAAAATAAATTGCAGGGTAATATTTGTGGCAATAGCGATTTTGCTGTGCATTTAAACCGATAAAGCAGCCAATTTACTGTTCTAACCTAGTTGATATAACTCAAGCTTAATTTTAAATAATTGTTCACTAAATATAGGGAAATTATGAATTATTCACTATGTCACTTTAAAATAAACAATACAGAGGTAGGCGAAGTGTAGGGTTACCCCTACTAGATGCAGTGATGACCTGGTGAGATATGCAGGAAGTCGATAGATGCAGGTGGCTCAAGACCGTGCTTTGTAGCATTCCTTGTTTGAGACCAATAAAGGGCTTTAATGATGATGATGATGAAACATATAAACTTGTTAATGCATTGCTAAGTAATGTTAGAAAAAAATTGTATATAATATAGTTATATACATATATACATATATATATATATATATATATATATATATATATATATATATATATATATATATATATATATATGTACATACATTGAAGTAACTGTCTACATACGTTACACTGTGTAGCAGACACATTTTCTCTCATTTATGAAAATATTGATAAAGGAAACGCTCTAATCATTTGAGGATTACACTAATGGATAGATAATTTAAAAATCTATATTCTACACGTTTTATTTAATTTCTTAAGTTCGCTTATCTTTTTCATTGAAATAATTCCAAATATTCGGGCGTATTTTTATGACCGAACGCTCAAGGTCTTTCGCTAGGGGGCGTAAGCATATCAAACGTTAGCTTACTAATAGTAACAATTTTTATTTGCCTAGCCAATTACAATACATACATTATGACAAATAAAGATTAATCAAAATACAACTATTATGTGCGTTCCATTTGCCGGCGTGAGACACGTCTATAAAAGTTGTGCAAGCAGACTGGGCTATAAAAGTTGTGCAGGCCGGCGCCCGCGCGTAGTTATTATCTCGCGGGCCATTGCCAGGCCAGGCGGGCGGGCTTACAGCTTCATGAAGCTGTAAGGGTCACATAGACTAACAGCGCTAACATCTAGAAAATAGAGAGCGCGCGCGTAGTTGGTGACCGGCGGTGGCGTGGGACAAAGCTCCGGAACAGCAAGAAGAAGCGAGTTGCGGCGTTGAAAAAACGGCTCAAAAATGGTCGCCGGATACATGACGATGTGGTGCTGAATGATATTTGCGGCTGTTTCTTGTTTCTTTATTAGAACGTTAAATATATACGAAAAATTATCTTGCATCGTTATGCAGCCAGCAGTATCTCAGTAGCCGGGAATGATTAGGATATAAATATTTTCTTCGCCGTCTGGGTTATGGTAGCAGCAGCGTATATATTATTTATTGCCGTTTAGGGTTGATTAGCCTGGCTGCTACATCACTCTCCCCCTAGGGAAAGCGTACCGGAGGCTTGACGACTTGTCCGTGTCTCGTAATTTTTAAAAATAGGTTTCATCTGGATTGATGTAGATGATGGTTTTTCAAGCTTCCTCGCTGGTGGTTGTGATGATGATGATGAATCCTCTGAAGTATCCTCGTTAATAATATAGGCAGGTTTTAGTCGGTCGATCGAAATAATTGTAGATTTCCTTCCGGGTATTTGCAATTCAAAAGTCTTGCTATTTGGCTCTAATACTTTATACGGTCCATTGTAGGTAGGTTGAAATTGTTTTTTTACTGCGATGTTTCTTACAAAAACTTGCTTGCATGTTTTCAAATCTTGGTGAATGAATACTGATTTATTATTTCCCTGTGACGATGTGCATTTCGACGATAAGGCTTTGTTGATTGATTCTCGAAGTTGAGTTACAAATTCGTAATCCATTTCTTGATTGTTTGACGATGTTGAAGTGAAGAAATCACACGGTAGTCTTGTGCTGCTGCCGTAGGTTAGCTGAGCGGCGCTACGACTAGTGTCTGCACTCGGTGTTGCTCGTAGTCTAAGTAGCACTGTAGGTAGCTCATCAATCCACTTTGTATGTTGAGATAAACAAGTTTTGAGTGCGGTTTTCAATGTACGATGCCATCGTTCGATTATTCCGTTTGATTGAGGATGGTACGCTGTTTTACGTGTCTTCTGTATTCCCATAGTTTGAAGAAATTTAAGGAATAGGTTGCTTTCGAAGTTTCTTCCTTGATCTGTTGTGATGGTTTTAGGTAATCCGAAACGAGTAATCCAATTTTCATAAATTATCTTCGCGACGGATTCAGCTGAAGTATCATCGGTAGGGATTGCTTCTGGCCATCTTGTTGTTCTGTCGATTATTGTTACGAAGTAACGATGTCCTTGCGGTGAAGTAGGTAATGGTGCAACGATGTCAACGTGCAGGTGTTCAAATCTCTCCGTAGGTGGAAATGTAGCTAGGCTACTTGATGTATGCCTTTGTACTTTGCATTTTTGGCATTAAATGCATTGCTTCGCCCAGTTGCCAACATCCACTTGCATTGAAAGCCAAAAGAATTTTTTAGTGATGAGTTTTCTTGTTGTTCTAACACCAGGATGACTGATGTTGTGCAGTGTATTGAAGACTTCGCAACGCCATTCTTCTGGTAGGTATAGTCGCATGGTTGACTTTGAGGCTTCACAGTAGATAGGTAGATGCGTCATTGGCATTGTAACTTGCTTTATGGACAAGTTACTTTACTTCGATAGATGTTTTATGTTGTCGCTATCTCTGTCTTGTGCTGCGGCGATCTTATGATAGGCGATTGGTGTATGGCACGTTACACTGTCGATTGGTATGCGACTGTGTGCGTCGGCGACTATGTTGTCCTTCCCACTGATATAACGTATGTCGGTTGTGAATTTACTTATGAAAATAAGTTATCTTGCTCGTCGTGGTGTTTCAGATAGCGATGGTTTCTTCGGAAGTACATATGTTAATGGCTTGTGCTCGGTAAAAACGATCAGGTTCCGCCCCTTGAAACTTTTTCTGAAATGCTTGATAGCCATGTAAATAGCGAGTAGATCTCGGTAGAATGTACTGTAGTTATGTTGAGTATCGTAAAACTTCTTCGAAAAATAGCCAAGTGGTTGCCATTTACTACTGCTGTATTGTTGGAGTACGGCTCCTGCTGAGAGATCGGACGCGTCGCTGAAGAAGCATGGGTTGCTTCGTGTGATGGGTGAGCGAGCAAAGCTGCATTTTGGATCGCAACTTTACAAGCTTCAAATGCCATCGTGGCTTCATCGTTCCATCCGATTGACGTTTTATCTTTTATCTTCGTGTTGTGAAGGTAGGCGTGAAGTGGTGTTTGGATTTCAGCGGCTTTAGGTATATGTTCTCTGTAAAAATTTATCATCCCAAGAAAACACCTTAGTTCTTCGATAGTTTTAGGTTTCGCATAATCGATGATTGCTCTGACTTTTTCAGCAGGCGGATTGATTCCTTCCTTGCTGACGGTGAAACCAAGAAATTGAACTTCTTGTTGGCCAAATATGCATTTTGAAGGGTTCATTGTGATTCCGTTGTCTTCTAGTCGCTGTAGCACGGTGCGTAGATGGGGCGTTGCTTTATCAAGGCTTGCAACAAGGAGATCATCAATAAATGCAAAAACGAAATCCAGTCCATGAATTACTTCGTGTATGAATCTTTGGAAGGTTTGACCAGCGTTCTTCAAATCTGGGGTCATACTTGGGAATTCGAATAATCCCATTGGGGTAATTATTGCTGTCTTCTCTATGTCTTCATCACGCACTCTAATTTGTAGGTAAGCTCGGTTGAGATCGATGGTGGAGAATATAGTCTTGTCTGACAGTTGATGAGTGAAATCTTTGACTCGCGGTATTAGATAGCGGTCAGGAATGATAATAGAATTCAGTCTTCTGTAATCTCCATATATTCGTAATTCTCCATTCTTCTTCGGTACAATATAAAGTGGTGAAGACCAAGGGCTTTTGCTTGGACGGCATATTTCTTGCTCGATCATGTTTTCGAATTCTTTTCGAACTTGCTCGTATAGGTGTGGTGCGATTGGACATGCACGGCAATGAAATGGTAGTCCATTGGTTTCGATGAAATGCTCAATGTCGTTCTTCGGTGTTAATTTCATTGAAGTTATTCTTGTGATTCCAGGGTATTCTACGAGGATCTTGTGATACAATTGTTGAACATCTATGCTTCTTATTGTGGGCAGATTGGTTGCTTGGACGAAAGACTGAGATGCAAGATTGGTTTTCCCGTCGATGATTCTTCTATTTTTGATGTCGACGATCAACTGGTGATGTTGAAGAAAATCAGCACCGATGACTGGTTTTCTGACTTTAGCGACGATAAATCTCCATTTGAATGATCGGCGTAAGTTTTGAATCCAGTTCCATTATTTTTTCTCCATATGTTGGAATCACCGTATTGTTTGCTGCGTAGAGTTGAAAATCCAGTGGATCTATCTTCTGCCTTTCTTTAGGCGGTATCACTGAGATATTCGCTCCGGTGTCGATAAGTAAAGTAAACTTGCTTTTTTTATCGGTGACGAAAAGACGGTAGGACTTTGCTGTTACGCTGGATCCTGTCGCATCAAGCGTATTAGTTAGCTTTCCGACTTTGTATTTTCATTTTTAAATGTACACGGTGTTGTGCATTTTCTTGCCTCGAACCCGAATCCTCGACGATAGTAGCAGTAAGGGGACCTTGTTCTTGAGCTTGTTCGACTTCTACTTGGAGAGCGGTTGCGACGAATAGGTGATCTTCGGTATTGCTGATTGCGCTGGTTATACTGTTGCTGGTAACAGTTGTGATGCTGGGAGGCTTTGAGCGCGGCGACTTCGAATGATAACTTCCGAATTTATTCGAGAATTTATGTATATGTGTCGGATTTCATCACTTCTCGCTCCATGATGACGGCTTGGTTATACTGATTTTATATATACTGAAGTCTTCCTTGGTATTTTTCCTACTATTCTTGTAGGGATCTTCCTTCTAGGTGTTCGTAACGGAGTCACCACTGTAATAGTGGTGATATGAGGTCCACTATTAACAGACTCCGAGTGGTTTAGTGGCTGAGAAATTAAACTATTTTTTGATGTGCAGACGAATGGAGTATGGAATATGGAATATATTTTTGGTCAACCCTGCTTATATTTATACGTCCGGCTACGTCGTTAGTTTACCAGTTATAGTTATGCAGTTAGATTTTAGTAGCATAAAGGATGATTTAAATTTTTATATCAATAAATATAAAGAATTTAGCAGTTTAGTAGACATCCATAAGCCATACGTAAATGAATTCCAAAATATGAACCCACAAGTAAATTATTTAAGTAACTTAGCTGTAGAAAAGTTTAAACTACTCATACCTTCGATACGTTTCAAGCGCGGTCTTATTAATCCATTAGGTTCTGTAATCAAAGCTTCACATCAATCACAGGAAACTTAGACCACAATAATGCAGTAAAATACGACAATCTCATATCTCAATTAAAGACCCACCAAACGCATACTAATAAGAAAATAACAATAATCTCGGAGATGCTCGACTCTCTTATAAATAGTACTGGATCTCTACAGGAAAATATGAATATTGTAAATCAACGAATGAAACGTATAGATAGAATTGTAAAATAGATAATTACTAAAGACGATAACAGCATGTAATCCACATATGTTTAAGTATGTTTAACATGTTTGTCAATAATTTTAGAACAAATTTTAGAATAATTTTAAAATAGAAACGACATTAGCATTTACTAAACTTCACGTTCTACATCAAGCCATTGTTAATTCCACAGAATTATTAGTAATATTACAATCATTATCTCAAACAAATAGTTTATTGTATCCTATTACTGAAAACAATTTAGTTAATTTAGATAAATCTATGTCTATTAAGGCCTATGTAAAAGAAAACCAAATAACGTTCATTATGGAAATCCCTCTGACTGATCATACTACATACACTTATTTTAAAAAGTATGCCTTACCGATGTTTGATCCTACCTATAATAGAACAACTGTTATTTTTCCCAAATATCCTTACCTCATGGTGAAAGATCACACGTACTTACCCTCAAATGGCCCGTATAAGGAGATAGCAGAAAACGAGTTCCTAGGTGAGGAAATTGATATCGTGCAGTATCCTGAAAACACATGCATAGAACAACTTATGAACTTCGCATCAAATCTAAGCCTTTGTAAGTTATCAATAGTAGAGCTGGAAAGTGTTAAGATACAGTCTATTGGTCCTATTAACTGGATCCTATTTACACAAAATGAAATAGTGCTTACAAAAACGTGTGGCGATGACACTCAAAGAAATGCTGTAAAGGACACTTACCTCTTGGAAATTGATGAAAACTGTGAGATAAAATTAGGCAATATTAAATTACACCGGAAACGATACTATTCAGGAAAACTGCAATATAAGGTGACACCTATTTCAAACTCTACCGAAATTGAACACAGTGAATTTAAATCTCGTTAATTTGGATGAACTAAAATATCTCCCGTACAAACTGAAAAAAGTTAAATAGTGGAAATTGAAAGTGAAATCTTAGTGAATAAGAAAAGAGTTAGTTTAGCTACTGTACTACTCTATGTTATATTAGTTTTAACTAGCCTTATTATTGTAATTTGGAAAAATAAGTCTAAGCTCTTACATTGTATGCAAAGTCATCGCAACCCAAATCTTGCCGATAACTTTGCAGTTGAGGAGGGAGGAGTTATGGTTACACCAGCACCACCCGTAGTATGTATAAAGCGTACATCAGCATAAATACATAAACATTGAGTATGTAGTAACTTATAGTAGACTGTAAGCATAGAATTAAGGATGGTAAAAGACAATGGTCAGAATAAATTCACATCTCTTTCTGTGAAAACGTAGTTTTAATTAGCAGCTCCCGCAACTTGACTACCTTGTATTATGAAAAAATTATATATATATATATATATATATATATATATATATATATATATATATATATATATATATATATATATATTAGTTGTACAATATTGGTTCTAAATTTAGAGGTATATCTGACGTAATGATTTCATTGATTAAAACTACTTTTTATTAAAATTAATATAAATAAAACGCGATAAAATCCGTAAAAGTAATTTTAATCAAGGTATATCTGACGTTATATGTCGTTATCTTGTGAAGACTACTTACCCAAGTTGAATCCTTAGTTTTAAGCGAGATAAGTCCAATTTCGATTGAGAGTTTAACTCTCAATCGAAATTGACTTATCTAGTTAGGTACATAGTGGGACAATTAAATGTCAACAACTACGAAAATAGTGCTCCTACCAACTACCGGCATAAGGGTAACATGGACAGACGACTTTTGTTTTGTTTATGTTAATTTTAAGATGCATCCAGATGGAGACGCTATTCAGGTTGTTGAGCTTAGAGCTTTGGCCCTTCAGTAAATTTGCCCTAATTAATATATTGACAACAAATGAAAGACGAGTGATGTAGTCTTCATGACACTGATTCAATATTCTTTCCAGTGCACTATCTCAAACAGGTTTATCAATGTGACAGTGAAGAGTTTTGGGAATAATGTAATGACACCCTGTCTTACACCGTTGTGCAATAGTATCAATGCAAATATTATTATTGCGATTTTGTAATAACAATATTTTTTTAATTGGTTAATATGCTGCTGCCCATCTCCTGTTCCACTTTCTCCTCTGTTGCCTCTTACGACACCCTCAGGACGATATATGGGTTAGTGGATATTCTTACACTGCCATTACACGGGTCAACCCGCTTGCTCAGCGTGGCAACTATGGCAAAATACCACTACTACTACCTATATGAGGGCAGTTAATGTTCAACAGTAGACTTTTATAGGCTGTATTGGATGGGTGGATGGAATAATAGAAATTAATGATCATAATATATATTTATATATATTTGTGTTCTGTTAATAGATATTATTAGAGTCGATTATAATTTAAACACGTGGCTCAAGTATAAAACTCAAGTGAATACCTATAATAAGCTTCTTTAATTGATAACTATTACGTATATTTTATTTGTTTATTAAATTGTACAATTAAATACACAATTATTACAATTCCATCCACCCATCCATTACAGCCTATATTAATAATTTGGAAACAAGATTGTACAATTATTGCCAGTGATCGATGCATGCATGACTTATGAATCTGAGACTTCACTGCTGGCCGTGCGATGAATCGCAAAGTCGCTAATTAATTTCGCTAATTAAAGGCTCGCTAATTATAATCGCTAATTATAAGTAGTGCTATTATCATAGTTTTTCTGCGCCATAGGCGTCGAAATGAGGATATCTGCAGCAGAACCATAGTAACTGACATAGCCTAACGGATCAGTAAGTTGCGGTGGCAATTGGGTAGTCATATAGGTTGAAGAACCAACATGCGATGGGTAAGAAAGGTTCTGGCTACCTCTTAAACTCCGCTCAGGGTTCTGATAAGCGAATTATGGAGTAGAAACCTTATAGGACATAAAGGAAGTCGATTGATACAATTGGCTCAGAATCGCGCTTTGTGGCATTCCTTCTTCCTAGGCCATAGTTGTTCTCTGACTCAGTGGTGACACATACATATATATCTGTACGGACGTCCACGTGAAATTAGTCAGAATAGCTTCCTGGGATCTCAAAACGTCGTTATCTGATGAAAACTATGTTCGAAAATTGGAATGAAACCAATAACCTCCTTATTTTTGAAAATTAATAATTTTCTCAGCGAGAAGTTAAAAAAAATTCAAACACAGTACAGTGATGATGTCAGAGAATCCGTCACTACATATCGTCCCCATGGCGTCATATGACGTGACAATTGTATCAAACAGTTCTCATGATGTAGAATATACATAGTGGTGATGGATAGCATCGATATATACAGTGCAACTTTTATTGATTTATAAGCTTTTAAAATGTTTAGAAATAAATTAGCTGAGATACGCAGGAAAAATCAATTGGTGGTTATTTTGTGGTTTAAAATGCAGCTCTATTCTACAATTGCGTTTACTATCACTATCAACTCTGATCCCAACACTACTCCTCCAAACACCATTCTCGCCCATTAGGAAACACATACAATCGTGTGCCTTCTTTATTTGAAGTAGGTATCCGCGGGCTGCAGTAGCTACTAACCTTTATGTGTCACTTTAATGGCTGATACATGGTAATTTTAATTGTAAATTTTTAAAATAATTAAGTGTGGTAAATTTGAATTGAAGATTAGATCCTGATAAATTCCTTTTTAGTTTTTCACGCGGATACTACCTAGGTTTCACATCCTAAATATTTTTAGATATTTAGTGGTAAATATTAGATTTGCACAGTGTAAAGCCTGATTATAATTATGTAATTTGGTTTACTGGTTTATTGTATAGTTTCATAGGTTTTATAGCTTTAAAGTTATTTCAATAACGACGTTTCGAGTGTTTTTGTAATGAGGCACATGATTTAAAAATAAGTTAAGGTTAAACGCGATAAAACCCGTAAACTTAGTTTTATAAAATCTTGCATCGGGGTTAACTTGTGATTTAATAATTGTGATGTAATTTAATAATATATAAAAATGGTTAAGAATATCAATTGCTTTAAAAGTCAAAATTGGTGTTCACACAGCGTAAAATTAGATATGAAAACGATCTCTTTGCCCCATCTAAAAGTTAATCTTGGGTACAGAAGAAAACGTACGGCATATGTTAATGTAAATCGTCCCCAAGCTTTTGAATGAACTGACAGATTGTCAAGTTGCTTTTGATTGATTACTACCAACGACGGAAGTGGGCCTTTATAATTCAAAACCAGGTCTGGAACGTATACATCATTTGTACTGGCATTTTACGAGCATGTACTTACATGAAATATAAATAGCCTTTAATGCGAAAGGTCATTACTTTTGGTTACAAAGCTGATGTAGTTCTACTATACATAATTATTCATTCAAAATCAGTCTACGACGTCGCCTAGAATTATGGGATTTTCAGAAGTTGCCACACTTGCCTTCACAGATGGTAAAATAATGAAATCAAACACTACCTGTGTTTGATTTCATTATTGTACGATATAGGGTAAAACTTTTAATACGCTCTATTTTTTCTTTACTATCAAATTTACAGAAACACGCAGAAGATATAATCAAACTTTTTAAGTTGGGATAATGTTTGGTATTTGGATATTAATATAGCAAATGGTAATCGTAATAGGAACTATACTTTTCTAAATATCAATTTTATTCACCTAGGATAGAGCGTTTGGCCAATTAGTCGCTTGATAATATAGACTAATTATACTCACTTATATTACAAAACTAGCTTTTTACCCGCGGCTTCACTCGCGTGGGTTTGAATTTAAAAACATCGATAATACTATTTCGTACTAAAATTGGCAAAACTGGATCACTTGTAGAGACAGGTCGGTATATTTGTCTATATTGGCAATACTATAGGATACAGAAACACATAATTTAGTTTATCAGAATTGCATAAATGTCATACGTCAAGCAACACCTTTTTATATCAGGCACGCCTTTCGATGTGTCTTTATAAGGGAAAATTGTCCTGAAATCGTAATTGTGTTATTTATATAATATGCATTATTAAAGTTGATATAGTTTTGATAAAATAAGGTTTACATTCATGGTTTTATATTTTTGGGTATTTTTTATGGTCAAGTAGGCTTCAGAATAAAAATATGCAGTTGGCAACTCGCATGCCAAGCGTGGCAATGGCAAATATCAAACTTATTTGGCAGTCTGTGGAGGAAATCCAATTGATGAATGGGAGTAGAAATAATATATTAGCCACGTAAAGGCAGCGAAAACGAAACATCTACCCCATTTCGTCCCGTGGGTGTCTTAAGAGGCGACAGAGGGAAACTGAAACAGGAGATGGGTATCATCTTCTTGATAACAACGCAAGCAAAGTAATAAAGAGCAGTGAATACTTCTGCAAATACCCGATCTATTGGACACACAATGGGGGAAGCCTATGATCAGAAGTAAATAGCCCTATTAACAGTAAAAAAGTAGCAGCCTAAATATATCCCACTAATGGGCACAGGCCACAGCGCGTTTTAGGTCAAAAAACAGTGGATTAAGTTGACTCCAACGCGAGATGACCAACTTCACAAACATATACCTAAAAATTATTTCCGAAATATTTTTTTTACTTTTCAGATATGCTGTTTCCTTGAGATATTTTCTTCACCACCGAGAACGTGGTAAATCGAAACTTTAATTGCAGTTAAAATATGAGTGGAGTCCACGCAGATCTAATTTGGGCTGCTTACGTACCTACTACGAAATTTAAGTTTAGATCGGTGTGATTACTAGCTTATACAGATGACTTTCAAGATTCTATTAATGCAGTTTTACACATAGTTAAAATAAAAATAAATTCGAAACGTCGGGAATTAAAAATAAACGCGATAAAATCCGTAAAAGTAGTTTTAATCAATAAACTCGTGTTTAAAATTTGCTTTATTTGGTATTTATAGTACTTTTTCATTATACCCTGTTCATTTACTCATATGAGCTATGAAACCGGGACTGTCACAAAAATTGTAATAGTTAGATTTGAAAATATGAAGGTTATCTTAATATATAGCAAATTGTTTTAAAAATCTCATTAAAATTAAAAAAGGCTATGTCAACGTTATCACGAACGGTATTTTCTATCAATTATGTCATTATTATTTTATACAAGTATGCTATTATTATTTATTATTATTATGTTGTTATAGCCATTTTCCATCAATTATGGATAAAAACTTGATAAAAAAGAAATTGGTGAAATATTGCTATGCCGATAGACACACAACATGTTCAATTAAAGACATTCTTTCTTAATCAAAGTTTTGTGTACAGTTTTATTAATAATTTTGCTAAAATTGACAACAATGATAAATCATGCAGATAGTGGCCACCGATCTATACCAGTCTGACAATTTTGGATGCTGCAACAATAAGTACATATTTAATATAATTGTGTTTAATTTGACCAGTTATGTACTTATTATTAGTTTATTTAGCAGTAAGTAGATGGCGCTATTATTACATTAAAACTATGATAACCAAAAGTTTACCCTCTAGTACTCAAACAAAATGAGTTGAGATGCGACTAGAGTGGATTTATCGTACAACAAAGGCGCTAACATTTATATAATACATAAATTTGGCTGATGTATATAATAGTATATTCTATTAAAAATTCATCTTTTATTAAATATGTGCAACCAGAGCTGCTAGCTGTGTGTAATTAAATTATTTTACGATATAACTATAACATATAGAAATACCAATGTCGTGTTTAGTTGTTGATATCGCAAAACAATCTCTATTCATTGATTTGGTCAAGCTATATCATTATATAGTCATCAATCACTGTAAAATTTTACGAAATACTTTCATTTCACTTCCTATAATCGACTAATTTATGGTATTATAAATGCTAAGATGATATATATATATATATATCTTTTTATTTAAGGATAATAAGAGTTTTGTATTAATTGTTATTTTTATCAATTTATAGATAAAAGACCTTTTTGTATTTTAAGTTAGATGGCATTGTCTTGAAAAAGTGAATACTATAATAATATCGTAGATTGTCGGGGTAGTGCAATTTATTAAGCAACGGTTAAAAGTAATTTTGGGCTTTAGAAACTAACATTCAAAGGAAGGAAAATATTTAACCCTCCTTTTACAAAGTTACGTAATCGGATAAAAAGTAGTCTATAAGAAGCTCCGGGTCTCTTACTACCTACACATAAAATTTCATGAAAATCTGTTTAGTAGTTTTTGCGTGAATCTTGAATACACAGACAGACAGACAAAAATTCTAAACACCACTAACATGGCTTCAGTGGCCTATATTTAGTCCCCTGGACTAGTTTTTTTTTACAGAAAATATTAGAATTAAAGACACGACTTTTCTATAGACTTATTATACTTATAGATGCCTCGTTATACTATTAGGTCGCTATTGATATATGATGATTTTTTGTTCATGAATACTTATGATCCTGATAGAAGATTTAAAAAAAAAACTGTGGTTTGTTGTAGTTAAATTCATTCCTCCAGTATTGAGTATTGTTACACAAAAGATAATTTGTTGTAATTAAATTATCCTTTGTGTAACAATACTCAATACTGGAGGAATGAATTTGTCTTTTTCGTTACAACAAGCAATCACATTTCTTTTTTTGTTTTTTTTTTTTTTTTTTTTTTTTTTTTTTTAACAATTTTATATATTTTTTTTTTTTTTTTTTTTGGCGATTTTTTTTTTTTTTTTTTTTTATTAAAAAAAAAAATTCAGCAGTGGTCTTCTTTTTTTTTTTTTTTTTTTTTTTTTTTTGGTTTTTTTTTTTTTTTTTCTTTTACGTAGTATATTAATCAGCTTAATGCTGCTGTTTCTTGTGACGAGAACCGGTGACTCTATTTACTGGAAACAATGCATTCTATCTTAGTCCTTAAAGGTGACAACGCACTTGCATTTTGAATTGTAACCGAGGATAGATTTCTATAGGTCACAGCAACCACTTACCATCAGGTAGACCGTGTGCTCATTTGTCACCCTTATCTTATAATTTTTTTGTAGTTTTGTAGCTTCACTAGTATACATGCCATATGTCAGGTGTCGCGTATTATCTATTTTTACCATATATTTAAAATGTATGTATAGTGTATATTACACGACCCAATTTCCCGTAAATTAGCTTCATTCCTTGTAACTATACTTTTCTGAACAAGACAGTTTTGATCCGTATGAGATAATAGCGCAACACCTTTGATGAAACGATCTAACAATACTTTATACAAAATAACACCCCTTTAGTATATTATATACGAGATGTTGTTCGCGGTAAAAAGTTGTAAAATATAAGTCCACACGCAGACGAAATAAACGAAAGCGATTAGATCAAATTCCGTGCTAATTTGATGGTTCATTAGCGCATAGGTCACCTTTGAGTGTTTTATGAGGAATTTTTATAGCCTGAATATAATTACGATGGATTTGGGTAGAGTCTGGATACTTAATGAAAGGAATAATCATAAACAGAAAAAAGTAGCAATTTGATGTATAATCACAATCTTATTCTGCGGCTGTATCATAACTGCAGGAGGAATGAGTTTGATTGACCGACTCATGAAAAGCCAGACTCTGACAGAATCATCTTCATTATTACAGCCTTTCTTGAGTTTACTTCTAAACAGCAACCTACTCATAAAATGGCAGGGAAACATACCTACCTACATCCATCGAATTCCTATATATCTTACAGGAATATCAACATTAAAGTAGCTGCTTATGCTGTTGTGCTTTCTATAATGTGTAAAGAGAATCGAAGAACTAAGAACGATTTATCGTTTCTCTAGTAATAATAAGTTATATCTTGGTCCTCAGGCATGACAAAATATATGCATTTTCATTCTTAGTCAATGATAGTTGTATTTTGCGCAAACGTGATTCTTCCCCGGTCGACTCGACCCATTTCTTCCGTGCCTTTTGTTATGCATATGCTTTGTGCGTGTACCTTAACAGGCAAATATCACTGGACAGTGCAAATTCTACTAATTTCCCTTTTCTAAGTCTAATGACAAGTTTATTATACTTTTGATGTTGTAAAAAATTATGCTAAACAAATTTCTTTACTGTCATTATCTTTCTGTAATTTATTAACACATAATTTATCATCAATAAAACTTCTGGCATGTTTCCATTAAAATATTTTTTTTACAACTTTATCCTTATCATTTACAGCTCACAAAAGATTGATGTAGGAATTAGGCCCCTTTTCTGAAGTTAGAAGATAAATTGGTCACCACTACTGTGTTGAGTCATAGATATTACAAGGCTCATGATAATGCAGCAATAATTTATTCTGGCAACACATAATGATTATCCATGGTGCTAAGGTTCCTCTTTTGCCTACGATCCCGTTTATTTTGACACCACTATCACACTAGTTATAAATTAGACACCACCGCGAATGTGCACAACAAAACTCACCAAAGTTTCAACGTAGTCGGATAAATCTGTTTTTATACATAAGGTTTATCGTAGTTCTTATTTTATTAAGAATAGAAAGGGAGTTCGTTGGTCATGTGGATGAATTTGTTTATTTGTCAGCAGTGATGGTACATATGATAAGGATATAGAGTGACGAGCTCATGGTAAATGGGGTTCTTTATTCTATTGTAGGAAGACAGAATGTGTTAAAAGGACAGATATGGCAATGCACAATTTTGTGTTAGTCTATACCTTAACAATTTCATTGTCCGATTTTCGGAGACATAAAAGTAAGACAAAAGCTACGAAACTTATGTGGATCACAGAACAGGGTATGGCTTTATGTATGATAGTGAAAGTTGAATGTGCCAGGGTGGTCTGAAAAGTTTTCGACTTCAATGTGAAGATGGCAGCACTTGTCAATAAAATAAAGTGGAGGCGTAGTTGTTATTTGACAGTCGTTTGAGTGAGTTAATATGAGTGTTTTTGTGAAAATGGAAATAATAAGTATCAAGTGGTCATTAACTCTTCAATCTCCATAAAATCCCATGCAGGCGCATGCGTTTGTCAAATCCAGAGCGGTCGCATGCGACTGCACCCACCCACAGAATTTCAAACCATTAAAACATATATTTAGAAACTACTTTTCTATAAAGAAGTTTTACATTATAAAATCTACACAAAATTTTCTATCCTGTGGTCTAATCAAAAGTCAGGTTTTACTTAATTACAATAAGACTTTATTGTATTTTGATAACAAAAAACGGTTACATATCAAGCGGATGTTGGCAGCGTGAAAATCACTATTTTTTCTACATAAAAAATCAAAATTATTTACGTAAAAAGATAAATTATATTCACGATAAAACTTTCATACCAATTTTATAGTAAAACACTATACTAAAACACTAATAAAACACTAGAAAAATCCAAAAATCAACACAACAAAACATAATAACAACCAAACGAAAATGGCGTACGTAATGAACGTAGATTATAAATACATAACCATAGAGTAACTGACTTTTTATTGCACTAGGGGATAGAAAATTTCATATTGAGCCTAAAATGCCAAACTTCTTTATGTAAAAGTAGTCTTTAACCATAAGTATTGTTACGAGCTTGAGGTTCGTGACAATAAAATCTGCCGATTGAATTACCAAAATTCACACTTTAATTGCCTAACACCAATTAAAACTTAAAACACTAATAATTCACCAAACTGATTCACTTTAGTTCGCTCCGAAGCTTCGCTTGTCTCGCCAAATTCAATACTTCCCCGATCGCATCTTGCAGCGCCTATAAATACATATTATCACCGAAACATCCAGAATATTCAAGTAAATAAGCGCACCAATCGACAAGGCATCGAAAGTTCGAGTATCGGCTTCTAGAAGCTTAGTTCTTCGTTTCGATACTAGATAGCGCTGTCGGTTGAAAGATTAGTGATGTCATTTTCTGGAAAGCTCCCCCTCACTCTCGTCCCTGATACTAGATGGCGCTAGTGCCGGGTACACGACGCCAACTTAGGCACGCAACACTGCCCCCTCCTAAGACATGCTCGTACCGAGCATTATCGGCCTCATAATAACGCGCCAAGCGATCCACATGGACGATCGTAGGAGTCCCTCTTGCGCCTTTCTGTTACGGCTCCGCAATGTCAAGGGCTGTCCTATCCCATGGTGCACTAACATTGTACAATTTCGATGCTCCTCAACTACGTGTCTGAGGTCCCCTCACAGCCACACAACTTGTATATGTACGACACCAATCCTCGACATCGTCACGATAATGGACCCAGTAAAACTGTTCTCGGACCTTCAGTAAAGTTCGTTTAACTCCCAGATGGACTCTTGAATGACAATTATGGCACAGCTGTAGAACATTCGGCACTTTAGTTTTAGGGACAACCATTTGCAAACGACAGCTGTCTCCTCGACTATTGTCCCATTTACGGCACAGGACTCCATTCTGAATCAGGAAGCTATCCCAATGGGCCAAATAGCTTTTCGTGGTTGAACTTATCGCTCAGACGTCGCTCCATTTAGGCTTGGTAGCACGGGCCTTCATCCATTCCAGAATCGGCTTGATGTCCGGATCTTCCTGCTGTGCATGTCGTAGGCTGTCCTTTCCACTCGTTGCTGAGGTGGTCTGTCCTGAGCATCCTCACTAATACCACTTCCTTACTCTCTTGCCTAGTACAATGTTTCCAATCTTCAGGAAAAGGTCTTATTGACAATGCATCTGCGTTGCCATGAGATTTCCCGCTGCGATGTCTGATAGTAAAGTCGTATCCCGACTGCTGCTGGGCGGTGATGTTAGCCGCACTTCCCTTCTGAGATCGTTCACCTTCCCTTTTTAGGGTTCGCTTAGGGCAGCTGGATCGAAAATGGCCCCTTTCCCCACAGCCATAGCACCTAGGGCTGTATCCTTTGTTGCGGTCGCGAACTGTAGCTGCTGCAACGAGATGGAACCGATGATCCTGCTGCACGGATTCCACTTCCAGTGCATGGGCCAAGGCGTCCTTAAGCGTCTCGTGGTGCCCGAGCCTCACAGCAGCTCTGACTTCCAGGTCGCGGATGCCGTCGATGAATGTCTGCACCAGGTTCCCTTCAATGAGCGCAGGTACAGGCCGATATGCTTTTCGCCCCAGCTTTTCCACCTCTAGAGCCCACTGCTGCAGGTTTTCGTTGATGCGCTGCACGCGATCTTTAAGCTGCACACGAAAGACGTGTTCCAGGTGGGCGTCACCATATCTCGCCTCCAATGCCTCATTGAGTTGCTCATAAGTCACTTCCTCACCGAGAGCTTCCTGAACTGTTAAGGCAAGGTCGCGCAGGCCTAGTATGAGAGCATTCATGGCCTGACTTTTATTCCAGCCGTTCGCCTTCATAACAGCCTCGAACTGGATTTTCTAGGCCGACCAGGAAGAAGTCTCGTCGAACGGTGGCACCTTGAAACCACGAAGGTGTTGTAGCTACTGCGGGAGCTGTAATTCCATCCCCCAGTTTGAGGTCATCCTGCGTTTTCTTCACGTCAGCCCACGTTTCGATTGTTCACTTGGTCGATTCGGGTTTCAGCTTTCTCGATTCGGGTTTCAGCTTTCGCGATTTGGGTTTCAGCTTACGGCAGGCGGTTGTCATGCTGAGCAACCCTATCCTTCACCTCCTTTATCTCCGTCCCGAAGGTAGCGTGAAGGTCCTTAATGAGAAGCATCTGCTCTTCCAACCGACGGGTCTGTTTCTCTTGTCCGTTCTGCAGTTGTTCTTTCAACTGACGGACTGTTCCTCCTGTGGGCGAGCCTGTTCCTCCTGTCGGAGAGCCTGCTCCTGTAGCATCACCATCAGAGCATCTAAATCAGGTGCTGCAGATGTAGGAGCTACTGACGGGCCTGCGGCTGGTGGCTGGCCCTCTATTGTCTGCGGCGTTGCGCCACCAAATCGTCTCTGGTCCGTCTCCTGCTGGCGTTGACTTCGGGTGCGGACACCCTCCGTTTCCTCCTTAGGTAAAATTGGCATGATTTTATCCCACTTCTGACACCAATTGTTACGAGCTTGAGGTTCGTGACAATAAAAACTGCCGATTGAATTACCAAAATTCACACTTTAATTGCCTAACACCAATTAAAACTTAAAACACTAATAATTAACCACACTGGTTCACTATATTTCGCTCCGAAGCTTCGTTTGTCTCGCCAAGTTCAATACTTCCCCGATCGCATCTTGCAGCGCCTATAAATACATATTATCACCGAAACATCCAGAATATTCAAGTAATTACGCGCACCAATCGACAAGCCATCGAAAGTTCGAGTGTCAGCTTCTAGAAGCTTAGTTCTTCGTTTCGATACTAGATGGCGCTGTCGGTTGAAATATTAGTGATGTTATTTTCTGGAAAGCTCCCCTCGCTCTCATCCCTGACACTAGATGGCGCTAGTGCCGGGTACACGACGTCAACTTAGGCACGCAACAGTATTTATGGGTTAATGTGCTGCGGGTGGGTGCGGCCGAATTCGAACACTTGGTATTTGATGGAATATCGCCGCGACCGAATTCGGCCTGTTGGGAGCTAAGAGGTTAAATTGTCTGTCATTAATTAGGCCTAAAAAAAATTTCAAAAATCGTGTTTGTCACATATCCCCTCAACAGTCAAAACATCCTTCCCGGCTATGAGTCAAATATCTATTGTCAGTAACTGTCGTCCATTGCGGCGATTCAATTCCCGCTATATTCCGCCATTTTCTGAATACTTTGGATATTATTATACTTAGATTTTATCACTAATGTTATAATATATACATTTAGATGAGAAAAACATGTTTATTATATTTTGTTATATAAACCAAATATTATACCAATATATTTAACGAAAACACGCCTTACTTGCCAGATCTAGCCACAAGCGACTTCTTTCTGCTCTCGCATGTCAAAGTTTCGTTCAGAGAACAGAGATTTTCGTCAAATCAAAAAGCAATCACTTTTGTGAACAATTATTTTGCAGAGAAAAACGCGAAGTACTATTTGCACGAGTTAGAGTGATGGGAGAATCGCTGGGAGAAGTGTGTAGAGTTATGAGACAAGGAGGCTATGTAGAAAAGTAAAACTAAATTTTAAGAAAAAATGTCTTGTATCTTGGTTAGATAGGACACTTTTGAGACCACGCACGTTCATATACCGCCTTAATAAAATTATAATTATATACATTATTATTACGTATAAAAAGCAGTCGGGATCGCACATTGTGGAATCACATATTGCGATAGTGATTCAAGCCGAGGTTCGTACCTCCTTCTGAGGGATCCTTGAATCAGAGCGAGCCCCGCTACCTCTAGCTCGAAGAGCCTCATTCCAAAAGCTGGGATCGGGGTGCCTTGGGACTGGCGTATTTCACCACCTCGCTGCCGGCAGAATCATTGCACTCATTTTTTTATACATGGTACAGCCACGCTGCAGCTATATTACGAGTATGGTTGTAGCACGAATGGGTCGGCTCGACCGGGACAGGATCACGCTCTCACAAAATACCAGCGTAAAATAGTAGCTCAATGCTGGTGTGATTCGTATGGTGAGTGTAGAGAACCGAATACCTTCTTTACTGGAAACAAGGCATTCCATCTTAGTCTTCACGGGTTGCAACGCATTTGCATTTTGATTTCTAATCGAGGATAGATGTAGGTGTCTATGGGACACAGTATCCACTTACCATCAGATGGACTGTATGCTCGTTTGTCACTTTTATTATATAAAAAAATGCTTACGAGTCTATTCCAATGAAGCTCTAAGTGCCAACTGCATACACTTTCACAAAAAAAAGCATTGTGGCACTTAAGATGTTGATAATTGATAGAATCAGGCATTACTTTACGGAAGTCCATTATAATAAAGATATTAATAGTTACTTTGCAACCATCCGCTCAATTATATAAAATGATGTGTCTTCCCTAGTTTAAAGAGCACTTCCCAACCTCCCTCAAATGTGTGCACTAATCCCGTCACCACCAATCCCAGCACCACTACTCCCAACACCACTATTCTAGGAAAGATACACCATCGACGATAATATCGTAAACAAAGTAACTATTAATATCTTTACTTAAGATGTTGACTTGAGATGGCTACCCTAAATGGGCAATAATGATGCTTCTTATCACAATGTATAATTTGAGTAACAATTAATTATAAGAAGAAATAGAGAAGATAAAGTATACATAAAGATGGCTTTCTATAAGTAATATTTATGATATAAAATCGCATTTGAATATAAAAAGTAGTACTTAAACAGGATTTAAATATACTTATTTGCCGTATGCCCGAATTCTTACCTAATCTTACGTCTGGTAGACTTTGACTCGAAGCCTTTTCGTAAACTTCACTTGAAATAAGGCAATGTAAAGAGAACTGATACCGTCGTTCAAGCGACATCGCTTTGTGTCACTGAATCCGACAAAATACAGCCACTTACGATAATAATATGTTCTGTATTCACAAACCAGCGCACCAGACTATTGCGTACCTAACAAGATTAAAGGTATATTTCGATTATTCTATTTAAATAATATGCGGAATTAAGGATATTATTTAAGTATCAAAGAGTTATCGAACCACTTAATGACGTTTTCTGTCGATGACCCGTGTTCAGCATTGGATATTTATGGACTGAAGAGGAAAAAGAAGAATCAAGTAATTTTTCTTGTGCAACTTTGTTTTTTAAATTGTATCATGACTATACTTTTGATTAAAACGATTTCTATTTTAACCTGTAAATACATAAAAAAGATCTGTTTAACCTCTAAAAGTGGATCCATTATATGATTATATTATTCTTAAATCAAAAAAAAAATATATATATATTTATTTATTTTCGAGCATTACAAAGAAAAAGTAAATAGCTCATACGATTCGTCACAATTTTCAGATCTATTGTTAGTTTCTACAAGCTTAGAAACCTTAATATTGTGTTGGGTATAGAAAAAATAGGCCTTGAATATTATAGTTTGGTAAATAAATACAAAGTAACTTATTCATCTAACGCAATCGCTAATTTTGTTGCGTTTTATTACCTACCTATTTATATTACCCTTTTAATGTTTCTCTTTTGGCGTGTATTTCATATAAGAACTACAATCAATGGTTTTTACTACTTTCCTCATTATAATTGCACCTTAAAAAGTACATTCCGTGAGTCACGCGGCCATTTTAATAAGTAGCACTTATTTATTATGTTTGAAATTATGCGTATATTTAATAAGCCAAGTTATTCACCTATGTAAGAAATATTGATATCAATTGAAAACAAACACACATACCGCCAACCAGAATCTGGCGGGTTGTATCTTTTTTTATAGGATAGGGTAACCAACGAGCACACAGTCTACCTGATGGTAAGTGGTTGCTGTGGCTCATAGACATCTACATCTATCCTCGATTATGAATCACAATTCAGATGTGTTGTCACCCGTGAGGATTAAGATGAAATGCCTCGTTGTCAGTAGAAAAAGTCTCCGCTGCTCTATACTCACCATACGAAACACAGCCGCATTAAGCTGCTATTTTACGCTGGTATTCTGTGAGAGCGTGGTCCTTCCCCGGTCGAGCCGACCCATTTGTGCTACAACTATACTACTAATATAAGTACAGCATGGCTCTACCACGTATAAATCTACTTAATATCTGGAGAATCTGGTGACCAAATGCTTAGTGGAAGCCGTGACTTATAGATACGCATGTCTCTTTACTAATAAGAATTGAAATGATGTTGCGTTGTCATCTCGATGGACTAAGATGTTTATTGGATGATTTAGGGTAGTAGATTGGCCTTATCTTGCTCCACAACGTCAAAGAACTTATAGAATTTATAAATATATCAGTGACGGTAGTGGCGGAAAATCTGTCGAAAGACGCTGAACACTAATTTCACAAATCCTTGGTTAGGTTTGGAGATTTATGGTGTCCCTCCGTGATGGAGAGTAGATTATCAGTATGCGAGTATCTTTTCTGCAATTATTAACCTGCCTGAATGTAATGAATATAAACAAATGTTTATCCGCCAAAGTGATGCTTCCCAGCTGGTTCGTTATTTGACTAGACGGTGCCCACCAGTGGTCTTAAAAAAGCCTAATAAATAGAAGGAGAAGAAGAAGACAAAAGAGGAAGAAAAGCCCCACCCCTTTTAAAATAACCATGAACATAATTGTGATAAATGAAAGTTCTCAAAAATATTGTGAAACTTTTTAGCTAGTAACTACCATCGAAAAATTATATTTCATTATTAAATCAATGACTTTGCAATATATAATATAATATGTTTGAAATTGAAGCCTTAATAGATTTCACGTACAATGCATAATGTAAGCGTATACGGTGTAACCTTCTATTATTGCCTTACTGATAAATTATTTCGAACTCCTTCACCTCGTACACGTGTTCGCTTCAAAATAGGTAATGTAAAGTGAACCGATGTCTATCAATCATATAAATATACATCAGTTTTCTAGACCGCTTCTTTAAGAAAGATTTTTTTTGAGAATGATAGTCTTATAATAACATTTTCTTGTTTTATTCTTTACAAGACATCTGTTGATTCTAAAGATAGTGTGTGTGTGTGTGTGTGTGTGTGTGTGTGTGTGTGTGTGTGTGTGTGTGTGTTGTTGGTGTTGTATGTATGTAAACATGTAAACATCTCGTAACTTTGTAACGGAGTACGTACATACATAAACACTCAGAGATATAGGCAGAGACTCCGGACTGCCATTTGGCACGCTCCAGACACACCGCCTCCTTTACTTCCATATATCTACGCATACACGCTCGTCGGCTAAGGGTAATAATGTGTTTTCAAAATATCGCCAATTTGGTAGATAAACTTTCGTCTAGGGCGTTCCTTCCCGACTCTGCCGTTCACATCTGCCATATAAAATCCTGGTCACAACATCATATTGCATTCCTCATTTTTCTCTTATCAGATAATTTCTCACCCTGTCATTCAGATTTAACCCTAGCATACTCCTTAAAAACCGCATTTCTACAGCATTTATTCTACTTTCATTATTCTTCCACCACACCCAACTTTCACTACCATACATTAAAGTAGGGATAACCACAGCATTATGAATTACCATACGTGCCTTTTATGACACATTCAGATTTTTCATAATAGAGTGTAGAGCCACATTCACTCCATTTCCTGTATTCGTTCGTCGTTCTATATCCTTATTATATATACTATTCCTGCTAAATACACATCCGAAATACACGAACACATCCACTTGCTCAATCAATAATTCCCCTTCTATTCTTATTTCACATAACGTTTTACTTTCTTCTCCTTCAAAAACTATCACTTCCGTCTTACTTGCGTTCACTTTCATTTCCCTTTCTTTTCATGCCCAGTTCATTGATGTAACCATCATTTGCAACTCAGCCGCCGACGACGCAAATATGACTTAATCATCGTTGTACAAAAGGCATTTGACGTTTAACTCGCCCATTCTTGACTCACATTCTTCATCTTTCAAAGTTTGCAAACAACTGTCCATAAATAGGTTAAACAGCCACGGGGAAGCTACACAGCCCTGTCTGACACCTTTTTGGATGCCAAACCAGTCAGCGTAGACCCCGTTAATCCTGACAAAAGCACTAGAGCACGTATAAAGAGATCTAAATGCCTGTATCACACCTGCGCGCAACCCTAATGAGCTTAGTGTTTACCATATCATAGTCATGTCCACTCTGTCATAAGCCTTTTCCTAGGCCATGAATGCACAAAAAACTTTCCGGTTTTTGGCCAAAAACTTCTCTTACGGAGTTTCTGATAGAAAATTGATTTGCAGCATCTGTGCATAATAATAGTGATTTATTGAGACAAATTAAGGTTCACATTATTTATCTTTAAGACATTCGAACAAATGATATGAGCTATAACTTATCTATATAATTTTATGTGTTAGCGTCAAAACTAGGCCGGACCTGTATTTTAGATGCTAGTCACTTCCAATGGCAGCATTACTTACAGATATAAAAGTATACGGCATATTATGATTCACTTAAACTATTAAGTTACAAATTTGCAAATACATTACCACTTTTTTACCTTTAGCGTCACACTAACTTATTAAATTGTATGAGATCATCATCACCATGTTAAATATTATTATTATTACATTGTACATGGTGGTAAGAGTTTATTTCTGCCAAAAATAGAAACGCTTCTACTGCTGTGTTCCGGTCAGAAGGGTATAGAGAGTAGTACAGTATAATTATAGATTGTGAGGAATTCAATCTTTGTCCTCAGAAGTAATAACTCATCTTCAGTCTTCTTTGTTTAAAGTTGGCTGAAGGTGTCCACCGGTTGCAGTGGAATAAAAATAAAAATAATCAATATAATTTTTGATGTGTCGTACAATATGTATTATTCATTATGCCAATCACAATGCTAAACAGAAAGGGCACGTAACGTTATTCATAAAATACGACCTTTGTAAGCAGAGCGGAAGCTCAGCTCAGTGTCTTTGATCGTAAATCTGAATAAATAACGCGTTCAACGCGTCGTTTGTTTCGAACTCTCATCTCTTTCTCGCCTTTTACTGAAGAAACGAGGTCTTGATATATAACGATTCAATACAAAAAAATCGAAGTATTAAAAGCAGCACATCAAGCTAAGAAAGTTTTACTCAATTTAAATAAAAAATAATTTCTACACAAATATCTAAACGGCATCGAATCTTTTAAAAACTGCTGTAATAAATATGGTCGTGTAGTAGCACCTTATGGGAGTCCACTACCCCATATCATCTTGTGTTTGTAGTGAGAGACGACAGCGGGAAATAAAACAGGAAATTGGCTGCAGAATTTTCCTGATAACAACTCAAAATGTTAAAACTCATTGCCCACTCGTTTTTCAAACATGGCAACAATGGTAGTAGTGGTTCCTGAGAGATAGGAAGAATCTATCAGAGTGACCTATTTTCATCAGTAGACTTTTAAGGTTGTAATGAATTAAAAAAGGGAGGATTTTCTTAATTTATAAAATAAGGATATTTTATAAATTAAAAATATAGCTCTAATACGTAAGAAACGTTTTTATCGTTGCATCATATATATGTCATCTCCATCAAAGAAGGTATACGCCCTCATATATTACCAGTGTAAAGTGGCAACACAATGCTGTGTTTCATATTTTTAGTAACGAGAACTAGAGCCCTTTAACGTTAACGTTAACGTAAGCCGTTAATGAAGCATTTCACTTTAATCATCAGGGATGGAAACGGAACTTCATTTTGATATTTAATTAAATAGCTGTGGTTTTATTAAAGTTTTCGAGTAGCTATCACATACCTATAGTGTAGGGCGACCAACCAATAGAAGGTAATACATATATGCTGGAAGTTGATTGATGCAGGTAGCTCAGGACCTCGGCCCTCAGCGCTGTAACTCATTGCTAAGTAACTTCGCTATAGAGTATTTGGTTTTCTATAGTTAATAAATTAATAACTTAAAATAAATTATATTCAAACAAGTATATCCAAATCAAATCCAAAAATGAATAAACATGTCTCGAAAATAAAATACGATGTAATAAAACACGGTAAAAGTAATCAATATACTAAGTAACTGTGTCAATATCTGTTAAGTGCCCGCTTTAACGTACCTAATTTAACGTACATAGAAAAATCGGCAGAAGCTTATATTTTTCTCACGGAATGTGATTCTTAGTGGCAAAGTAAACATTGCTTGATATTTTAAACAGATTATATTTTCATTTATATTATTACATTTTCCTTTGCTTGTATTTTATATTTACCTCTTCCATTTAGAGCGAAGGATAGACGAATTTTACCTGTAAATAAATAAAAGATATTATTTTTATATAAGTATTTGTATCGTTATAGCCTATTATATATATCACTGCTGAAGTTTTGTAACTGCGGTTGCCAACCTGCTTGTCAATCGTGGCAACTATGCAAATATTCCCCCTCATATATGAGGAAATCTATGTGGTGGTCTATGTAAGACTAAGACGCTGCTGTTCATTTCTTAATTTGTTCCCCTCCATCCTCACTTACGACATAAATACATAAACTGCAATTACACGGTTAGTAAGAGTACCAAAGGAACAAAAAGGTAAGAAACTACCCGATGATAGGTGGATGATATGGCCCGGAGCACTACTTATATCTATGAAGAATGAAATCGCATATACGTATTCACCTTTGAGAACTAAGATGCGATGCCTCGTTATCAGGAAAATGATTATCGGTTCTATTCATCCACTGTACGATGCACAGATGTGTTTGATTGACAGCAAGATGACGATGAAGAAGAGCTACCAGGCTTGGCAGGTGGATTAGTAAACGGTTTTTTTATTGAATTTGGGTAATTATCAGGAAAATGCTAATGCCCATCTCCTGTATCTATTTCCCTTCATCGCCTCCTATGACACTCACAGGAGGATAGTGGGTATTCTTAAGACACCAATACGTGGCTCACATAAAAATATATTATTTTAGTATATACTGCGTGAATGAACTATATGATTGCGAAACGAGATGAATACCCGATGGCGAGTGACTACAAAAGCACCGTTGAACGACATAACGATCTTCAAAAGTAAAAAGACTATAGTTCCATTTAGGCTTACTGTAATTATATTTCTTTTCACTTTATATTGTAACACAGTGACAGTTTATGTGACGGTAGGTATGCTGTGATTCATAGACATTTACTTCTATCGTCATAGGAATTAAAATGCAGATGCGTTGTCAGCCCTAAGAACTAAGATGAAATGCATGTGATGCCTTGATTATGATGATGATGCTGATGATGATAACAAAGTTCCACTTTTACTATCGATACCAGGTTGTAAATACAACGCTGCAGATTTTCACAACTTGTCATAATCATTCATCAGCTTTGAGAAGTTCACTACTGAACATAGGCCTCACCCACGTCCTGAGTCACCTGCATCTATGGACTTTTAACATTTCTTACTTGGTCGTCTCAGTGGAGACACCAGGCGCCAATACACTTCGCCTACGTACTTTTTGCTAGGCCAATAGGCCAGCCCATTGTAACTTCACCTTACTAATCCGTTGGGCTATGTCGGTTTCTCTGGTTTTACTGTGAATATTCTGATTTCTACGTTTATTACGCAGGAAAACCCCGAGCATAGCCTTCCCTTGTTACCGTCATATCCAATTTATCCTCAACTTGAATTATTTCCGCATTTTTAAATCAATCACTCATTCATTCGCAACCGGTACTCTCCGTTCTAACTCACACGTAGGGTGTCAGTTTTACTCCGTCTCTGCTCACTTTTAACAACACATCACTTCATCTGTTTAAATTACCAACACTTAAAATAACGGCTGTAAACTGTGCTAAATGTGTGTAACTGTGCAATACCATTCGAAGTGTATCGCTGCAATCAAACCTGAGAATTACGAGATTCGTCGTTGGACGTCACCAGCTCAGTATTTTGTCTCATATACCGGTTGCCAATTCAAAATTTTAATTAAACCTAATTTTGCAAACATAGCATCATCATCATGATAATAATCATTACAGCCCATCAAAAGTCCACTGCTGAACATTGGCCTTCACCATGGTATGCCACAAATCATGGGCCACCCGCATCCAATGACTTCCTGCATGTCTTACAAGTTCATCACTCTACTACTTCTACTACTACTACTACGGACTAGTGGGGGGTCGCCATACACTTCGCCTACCAGTATGAGGCTGCTACTCGAAAACCTTTTTTCCCCAACGGTTGTCGGTTCTTCGAGCTATATGGCCGGTCCATTGCCACTTCAGCTTACTAATCCGTTGGGCTAGGTCGGTCACTCTTGTTATAATGCGGATATCCTCATTTCTAAGTTTATCACGCAGAGAAACCCAGAGCACAGTCCTATCCATAGCTCGCTGAGCGACTTTAAACGTCCCCATATGGCCAGCAGTGAAGGAACACGTCTCAGTTCCATAGATTATCACTGGCAACACGTACTGGTCGTTTTCAAGTTTTGAAGTATACCTGACGAGAAGAAGTGTCGTAATTTGCGGAACACTGTCCAGCCAGTTGAATCCGTCGATTGACCTCTCGGTCGAAGTTGGACTTACCTAGTCGGACTATTTGTCCCAGGTAAACGTACTTATCAACAACGTTGTGCTTAGCGCTTCCCACAACTACCGGGATAGGACGTGAATACTAAACATGATCTTTGTTTTCTCCATGTTTATCTACACTATTGATGTCATTCAGCATAGTGCTTAGGTCCTCCAGCGATTCTGCCTTAAAAACTATATCGTCGGCAAATCGAAGTTGAGTGCTGTGCTCGCCATTGACGTTAATACCGTATCCTTTCCAGTCCAGCAGCTTCAAAACGTCTTCCAATGCAGCGGTGATGAGTTTCAGGGATATTACGTCACCCTGTCTTACACCTCTCTGCAGTTGGATAGGTTTCCTACTCTTATTTTGTACTCGGATAGCCATCGTAGCCCTAATGCACAAACATTTCAGCACTTCGATATATCGGCAGTCCACTTGGTACCGCTTAAGGGACTGCAGCACCGCCCAAATTTCGACGGAATCAAAGGCTCTCTCATAGTCTACATACGCCAGGCAAAGTGGCAGATTGTACTCTTCGGACTTCTGTACAATTTACCGAAGAGTATGTATGTATTCTATGGTGCTAAAGCCTTTTCGGAAGCCGACTTGTTCGGGAGGCTGGAAATGGTCGAGTCTGCGTGCGAGACGATTCGTAATAACTCTTGAAAACAGCACGTAGACGCGGCTCAGAAGGGATATCGGTCTGTAGTTCTTGGAGAAAGAGGCCCTCTTTCTCCATGAAGTCAGCCAGCTGCTGGCCTCTTGGGTTCCGTTTCCTTATTCCAAATTATTTAGTGCCTAGTTTTAACAATAATAATAATATTTATTTAGACTTTGTCCATAAAGATGTTAGTAGAACAAAAATATATACTTAAAACTAATGGTAGTATGTTACTTTTTTTTTTAACTTAACAAATTAAACATCGCTCCTACATTACAAATATCTTATTTATTTACTTTTATATGTAGGCTCAACCAGTGCTTCATAATAGCAGAATCCCACCTATCAGCAAGTGTATTCAGGATGCTGTTGGTAGAGGTACGTAGTCGATTCAGTAATGAAGCGGACCTTTTACGTATAAAGTGTGCATGATAATCCATACCTATTAGATGCAAGAATGTGTGCAATGAAGAAATTGTATTACTTGTCAGGTAAATTAACAGCCAAAACGCAGCCTGTGTTTGCCTATAATACTCCTTGTGCTGAGAACTATGAAATTACCTTAAACGTACTTATTAACTTAAGATCATAAGCTTATGTCTGCATCATCTTATATTAATCAATTTTTTAAAGTTTAAATCAATTGCAAACTCATCTGCTTGAAATTTATAAATGTTTCTAACATTTGTCACTGCGGTGAGCACATTAGGAAACTAACAGCCAACTGATTTTGGTATATTACATACCACTAAAAAAAGTTACAGTTAAATACTTATAATACTCTACATAACTAGCATCTCTTTTACATCCATGTACTATATTATATATAATTATATCCGCTTAGCTTTAGTTAGTATCTATTGTATTTTTACGTATATATATTTTATATATATATATATATATATATATATATATATATATAATTTTTCAATGATTTATTCGTCCGCAACCGGCACTCTCCGTTCTTACCCGCGCGCATGGTGTTAGTAATAATACTGTATCTCCGCTCACGTTTAACAAAGCATCGTTTCATTTTTTTATAATTTATATTTTAACTTATACTTAATATCACTGCCGTAAACTCCGTTAAATTTGTGTAACAGTGCAATGCAATTCGGGGTGCATCGTTGGAATCAAACCTGAGAGTTATGAGATTCGTCGTTGGACGTCGCCAGATCAGTGCTAGTTCTCGAATACCGGTTGCCAATATAAAATTTAAATTCAACCTAATTCCGCAAATAGAGTCAACTAGTTTTTACATAAAATCATTTTCCGCATCACCACTACTGGTGGCATATATTTAACATTTTTAACCATATCTAAGATGATACATTTAATAAATATTTGTTAATTTATTTATTTAAACTTTTTTGATTTCCCTTTTATAAAATAATACAAATGGACGAATTGATTGCCTTGTGGGTATTTGATACCCCATAGAATGGTGAGAATTCAAAGTAATTAAAAATTAGTATCATAAAAATATTATAACAACATCACTTAAGCTGTTGTTCAGACTAAAACAAAAACGTTGAACTAACTGCATTAAATACCAACTAATTATGAAAGTTTCTAATAAATAAAAATTCCCAACAGCGAAGTAAACTACTCTTACCCGACCATTTTCTTTGACATACGGATTTAGCCAACGACGCCGAGAGCGAAGTGCCTCTTACGTAAATCTAAACAAATAACGCATACAGTGGTATCATTTGTTCTATATTTCAGTTAGTTCAAATAACTTTACAAAGCATGTTGTGAAATCTAGAAGTTGAAGTGCTATATAAACTACGCTGAAGTGAAATATTATAACATAAATAAACAAAAAAAAAAACTTGCTAGAAACTATAAAAACAATTTTGGACTCTGTTTTAGGGTTTAATTATTTTAAAACTAAAAATCTATTCATTTCACGTAGAATTCTTAGAGGTAAAGGTCTTATCACCTTATAGTTAAACATTAATGCTTTTGTTGTACTAAGGTATTACAGTAAAAAAGAACTGAGAAATAGAACATAAAGTGTAAGGACCTTTACGAGTACATGTGAAATTGCAGGCCAAAAAAGTTTCTTCAGAAAGTTTTAATATCTCTGTTATTTTTTAAATAATCGTTGAAATATAAAAACATGTAATAAATACATGTTTTTCGACTTCTAACCAAGTTCTCGATAATTTTTGAATAAAATATACTTATAGGCTGTACTTTATCACTATATCCTCCCTCCTAGCGTTGCTCGCTGTCCGTAAAGTTTAATCACAATTGTATGATTATGGGTCATCGATCACTAATAAAAAACGTTAGCGATCGATGGGTGCTGTAAAGTACTCGAAACATCGCGAATATAAAATAAGTTAATATAGGCTTTAAAATCCGTAAGTAATAATTATGTAGTTTCATTTAAATGTCAAGTAATCGCGTAAACATAAGAAATCATTTTAGATTATCCATTTCGAAAATTAGCCTGGACAGGCCGATAGACGGACAAATCCAAATTTATTATTCATATATTTGTATTATGAAAATAGCCCTCCAAGCTAAATAACAGACAGTTACAGATTTAAATGTTACAGAGTATCACTTCAATTTCATTTATCTTAATATATATAAATTATGTGTCACGTTGTTTGTCCGCAATGAACTCCTAAACTACTTAACCGATTCTTATCAAATTTGCACACTGTGTGCAGTTTAGTCCAACTTGAGAGATGGGATAGTTTTTTTGCCCATGAGTGACCCACAATCATTTTTTGCGAATTTAAGGATTTTTAATAGGACATGACAAAGGGTCGTCGAAAAGGGATGAACAACGTCTGCCTGGCAAGCTAGTATGTATATAGATAGTAGATGTATAGAATTACATATAAATATTTAATTTAAAATCCCTTTTAAATAGTTTCTTAAATCTTAGAAGCCACATGTATGTGTTTGTCTAAAAAGTCATACTCTACACTGAATTATAACTACCTACTAGATAATTGATTTTGTATGATTGTCATTAAAAATATAAAAAAATCTGTAAGAAGCAGATTATTTTCCAGAATCTTGACATCCGTTACCGTTCCAGCCTATAATAGTGAACACACCCTATAGATTGCCGCATAGAGGGATATTTTCCATGGTTGCCGCAATTGGCAAGCTGGTTGGCAACCGCAGTTTTTTTATTTTTAGTCGTTATTAGGAAGTTGCTTGTGCCCATCTCCTGATTTGTTTCCATCTGTCGCCTCTAACGACACCCAAGGGACGATAATTATGGGGTGATATTATTACAGGACGACAGGACAGGAGGGATGATTTGCGCAAGGCAGCTGGCAACAACTGGATGCGTGAAGTCGAAGATCGAGCTAAGTGACGCGCCTTGGGAGAGGCAATCCAGCAGTGGACTGTCGCAGGCTGATGATGATGATAATGATTCTTACACCGCCACTAATCTTATTATATCTACATATAAAATCTATGCAATACTCCTAAGTGTGTTTTTGTGTACGTATAGTGTTACTTGACTTGGCAAAACATTATATAAAAATAACTTACTTGAACAGAAATATAAGGAAATTGTAAATATCACTATGTTCGAAATGAGAAGTTTGACTTTCTAGTACAACTTACTTCAACTTTTAATAAAAAGTAACAACCGTCTTCAAAAAGTAGTTGTAAGTTGGTGCTAAGTTATTACGTACGAGTAGAATTACGAGTAAAAGCTCCGATTTCAAAAGCGTATGTTAGTAAATTACTTTCTTTTCTTTAAATTATGACGTAAATTCCTTATACATATTTTGAAATCGTCGTTTTTGACATTTTTGTTGTGTTTCAATTGATTCCTAGATCGTTAATCATAAAGAATCCTTCCTTCTCGTTTCTTGACCTTAATCACAATTATCGTTTACCGTGTAGTAGTGGTGGAAGAATATCCACTACCTTATCTTAAGGGGCATCAGAATGAAATAAATCAGGAAATTAATAGCAGCGTCTTCCTAATAACGACTTAAAATAAAAAACCTTGCCAACCCGCTAGCCAAGCGTGCCAATTATGGCAAATATCAACCCTATGGGCCAATATATGGGGGAGGCGTAAGTTTAACAATGGTTAAAGTTTTTAAAAGGAACTTTAAAAGCTTGTAATAATAACGCTAACGATAATGTCATATCTATCTATGAACAGTCATAGCGTAAGGTAGCCATCGTAAGTCACAGGATAAACGCTTCGTTACTCGAATCGCGTTTGATTCCCGTCGGCACCTGTCAATTTTGTTTATTGCAATATTTAAATTCTTATTTACATGCTTGATTAATAATCTTCAAGAAAGTTTCGTGTTTGTGTACATAAAAATGATTACGTATAAAACCAATAGTTTTTAAATAACATAATATTATAATTTGGAAAATAGGACTCAAAACATACCATTTGTTTTCCACGTATAATAAGTCTTGAAAGTACAAAAACGTCGGCCCATATATTCCCATTCCCGCATGTTCAGCTTTTACACAGGGACTCACCTGCGGTATTTGTGCTCACGCTGCGCCGTCGGAATTGAAAATGAAGAATAACCGTAGAATTTTGCGATGGAAACTTGTCTTAGTGGAAATTTGAAATTCAAATTGGGCTGTTATATTCCCTGGGAAGACTTTAGTAGTTAGAACAATACTGTATTTTCTGAGAGCATTTCAGAAAGTGGCGTTACATTGCGGTTAATGATAATGTGCACTGTGCAAGTTCGTGAAGTTTAATCAGATATTTAAATAAACAATTACACAGATAACATACGAGAAAATTATTGCGACGACTCGAAAGTTATTATTTGTTGGTATTTTATATATGCCGCGTAGTGTTGAAAGACTCCACAATCCATCTGGTTCTAGAGTTACGATCTGATAAAATATGCAGGTAGTTCATAGATGCTGATAGCTCAGGACCGCATTTGGTTGCAATATATGGGAAACCCAATGTTCAGCAGTGGACGTGTGATAGGCTGTTTTGACAGTGGTGTTAAATTTTTACAACTGTTACTTATAAAAGAAACCGTAACAAAAATATTAAAAAGTGCGCACTGAATTCCAATAACTTATTATTTAAAGGTAGTGAGCATTAAATATATAATTCTAGTACTATTAACTTACAATTCATTATATATTATTACATTTCTATTTTTGTTGTTTCAAAATAGTATAATTTACACTAAACCAAGGTACGTGAGGATAATATAGTCACCTTAAGCTTTGCCGTCCTATAAAACCAAAACTAGGAGGAGAACAAAAACAAAAACACAAAGTCGTATACTATAACTAATATATTAAGAAAAAAATAGCAAGTCAGCTTTGGAAATAATTAGGAATACATCGAAAAATCAATTTAAAAAAAAACTAACTACACTACACCATACTAAAATCATGTCAACTGTCAAAATAGCGTCGATAATGCAGCACCCTTTTGACCCTTTATTATTTGATTTATTGATGAAGACTGATGAAGATCATATCACAGAAGCATCTGTGCAAAGAAAGCTGTTGCTTTTGCGTAGTACGAAAGTGACCATATTAACCGGATGACCAGATTACCCTCACGTACCTCTTTGCGAGTATACCACGTTGTTCTCTGATAAAATACATAAAATATAAAATATAAGCATTGAATCTCGTCGTAACAAATGCATCATTTATTTGATTTACGAAATAATAATTAAAATTTAATATTCAGCTTAATGTTAAGAGTTAAAGAAATGTTTCTAGGCTGTACCTATATAGGTTGCACTAACAGGATCTTAGGGCAATTAGGAGTTCACTGTACTGTCTCAATGAGCGTTTGGCGACATCACATATCCAGGCAAATGATTTTAATTTCTATAAAATTCAGTTTCCCTCACGATGCTTTGATTACTTCACAACCACGCGCGTTGTAAATCTGCTGTTAACACTGAAAACGAAATTCATTCAAATTATATTTTTTGTGAAGTAAATCCTACGGCTGGGCACAAGCTTTCTCTTATTTCTAACGGGTGTTTAAAGCATAGCTGCCCAAATACGAGTAGATAGACTTAACATATCTTTGAAATATTTTTTTTAATTTCTTGGACTTGCAATATAATATTTAATCGTGAGGACCACGATTATTTCCTTCAGCGCCGAGTAGGTAGTAAATCAGCACTTAAATAACGAACCCGGATTGTTCGCGTGCTGTGAAATATACAGCGCATGCTCAATATTGGTTATAACATATACTTATTATGTTTATTGAATAATTTAAACCCCCGACGAAAATAGATGAATATTATGAATGTGAATGGTTTGACCGCTATGTGTGTGTCTGATCATGGCATCATATTTCTTAAACGTGTGAAGTGTGAACCTATTTGGGTGTGGTTTTTTTTTGTATTTAAAAGCAGATTTTCTAGCGGTGATTCTTAGACATGTTTTATTAAAATTGCTTCAGCCGTTTGAAGATCATCAGCTTTCTTTGTTTTGGGGGTTTTAAAATTTTCTTTTTTTTTAATTTTCTTTTAATTGTATAAAAACGCGTTAACAACAGCAATAACGTTATTTACTTAGTGTGAATTTATTGACCTACGTAGCGTACGTAGCATACAAACGTTTAAAAGTACGAGAAATAAAAGTAGAAGAATATTTAAATGAGCATATTTTTGATTAGCAAAATAAAAGAAGCAGTCACATAGCTGCCAACTTTTCGTCGACTCCAAAATTAAAACCTTATTTTTCTCATTTTACACGTAGCTGCAACCTGCACCACTTGTATTTCAATCAGCGCACTGTGAATCGAAAATGAAGAATAAACGCACAATTCTCAACGAGAACTTCTCTCACTGAGAATTCGAATTTCAAATTAGACTGCAATATTTCCAGAGAAAGTCTGGAGTAGGATAAATTTCATATATTTTAAGATTACGAAAATTTTATTTTTTGAACTGTAGTTTTGATGCGATTATTTAGTGATCTGAAAATTTTTACTCCGCTTGCCGTGGGTTTGTAGTTTCGTTGGATTAGATAAGTATTCATGTAGAACCTATTAAAATGCATGGGTAGTATCAGTACATAAATATCGGCATATTGCCTAGCTTACTTCTTAAATGTAATGCAGTAGAAATAACTTTTTTATGTAGTAAAGCCACGCTGCAGCTATAATATGGTAGTAGTACGAATAAGTCAGCTCAACCGGGGTTAGACCAAGGTCTCACAGAATACCAGCAGAAGACCGGATACCCTTTTTGCTGGAAACGGGGCATCTTACAAAACTTTTTCATATACGGTAGAGCCACGGTGCAATTATTTTATCCCTGGATGGAACGCACTCTCATAGAATACCTGGCGTGAAATAAGAGCTTAATGGTGCAATGTTTTCTATGTTTAGTACAAAGAACTGGAGACCAATTTTACTGGAAACGAGGCATGCCATCTTAGTCGTCAAGAGCAACAACACATTCTCTATTTTTATTCTTAATCGAGGTAGATTTAGTCTTTTATAAGACATCTACTTACCATCACAGTCATATGTACTCACGGATGACAACGCATCTGCATTTTGATTCGTATTTGACGATATATGTAAATGTCTATGGGCAACAGAAACCACTTACCATCAGGTGGACTCTGTGCTCGTTTGTCACCTTATCCTATGAAAAAAATATAGTTTTAGAAATATGTGTATTTTTCTGGTGGTAAGTTGTGTGAAGATCTAGATAGAATAGAATACTATCTTAGCGTAACAAATGCTCTTTCCTTGAAGATACCTAGATTGTAATCGGATAGAAAAATAGAGTCCAGCATATCATTCCACTTCTTTGCTATACGCACAGAATAATCAAAGTTAAACGTTGGTTAGAACGCATGGAATATTGACAACGAAGAGGGTAATGCATCGATCGCCTGGTTTTCAGATAGTGAAAAAAGAGGGAGAAATTAAAGCATGTAATTCCTGATTTATAATCATAATTATAGTTAATTATAATTTGTATTACTCAAACTTCCAAATATATCAAAAACATTTAGAAAGAGCTTTTTTGTTGTCAGAAAAGATTGACTTGGACGCACAAAAGGTGATGTTGATATGTGAAGAAATGAAAAAAAATCATGAATAAAAAAGTTGTATGGCACTCATTTATCCATTTATTTATTAAAGCCCGTTAAAATTTCACTTCCCCATAGATTGTCTCTTATTAGTGCATTTGTCATAATATCAGCGTTTGGAAAGCTGGTTGGCGACCGCAATTTTTATACATTATATATAGTACGATAATTATAGTATAAGTCTTAAAGTTAAGGAAATTTATATATTATTAGCTTTGTTTTTTTTTTATAGAATAAAGGTGACAAACGAGCACACATATTTTATCCTCCACATTTATCCTCGATTAAGAATCAAAACGTAGATGCATTTTCACCCCTGAGGACTACGATGGAATGCCTCGTTTCTAGTTAAAAAGAGTCTCCGGATCTCTACACTTACCATATGAAACACAGCAGGGATTGGCTATAGACATCCGGCACTTGATTTTGATAAGGTTTTGGTCTATGAGGCTTGTTAGTGTTAAGCTAGAACCTATTGCACTGTTTTTAGATGTCGGAAATGCGTTTTGAATTAATTACGATAAAAACAAATTTCACTAAAAATTGTGTAATAACGAAACGCAAATACTTCAATTTGTTCTCTTATTATGAAGTAAATTTTTTAATTTTGTTTTCTATTTAGGAGGATTTTCAGTGTTAAGCTAGAACCGTTTACACTGTTTTCGGATTTCGGAAATGCTTTTTGAATTAATTACGGTAAAAATAAATTTCACTAAAAATTGCAGACAACGAAACGCAAATATGTGTATTTGTTTTTTTTTTAACACAGATACACTCATAAAAAATTTAATCACTCGGATCCAGACAATCCATTTGTGGCTGGAGACGGGACTTATATGCAACGAATTGAGTAGCGCAGTGGAAAGCAGTCAAGAGGTTTTTCAGAAAACAAAATTATAACAATTCACATTACATTATTTCATTTAACACTATAATAGCAGTGTTTAGGGTAACCATATGTTATAGATAAGATTGGGCGAATCGGTTCTAAAACCGAATTAGCACACCCCAACTTTACGTAGTCTTGTCTGCCCTACCCCTAGAGTATTTTTGTGAAGCCGTAGAGACAGAGGGAAAGCAGGCCCCGCCCGCTGTAGCAAATCGCACGACCAAGTTTGGAATAAATATCAATATCACACTACCTACATTATTTCAAGTCACTTGTCTGAAATGACATTTGACAAAGAATTGTGTTTTTTATGACTGGAAGGGCGCCATCTTGTGAAAGCATCAAAAACTTAGATTGCATTTTTATTTGTAGCAAGTTATTTAGTTTGATCTATACTCTTGTTTTATTTTTTATAAAATCCCTTAATTTCGCTTTTCCACGGTATAGTGTACATAGACTTGGCCTAAAATGGGCCGTCTCCTTTATTCACCGCCAAATTCAAAAACTTTATTAAGCAAAGATTAAATAAAAAAGGCTCTTATTATTTTAAGGAATTTAGGAATGATTATAACTCCTGAAAACAAGGTGACTTGTTTTCGTGGGTAATAATTATTGAATAGATCACTTTAATGGCCCGTTGGATTTCTTCATTGTTTTACTCACGATAAAGATATTTTTGAACCAGTGGTAAAATAGACATAAGAATGATAAACCATAAGTAATTCTTCTATTTATGTTTTTTATATTTCTATAAAATAAGAGTGAGAAACGAGCACTAAGTTCACCTAATACCCGGTAAATGAATACATGGGCCCATAGACATTTAGATCTATATCAGGTTTGAAAAGGGCTTGACAAGGCAGGGCTAAGATAAAATGACTTGTTTCCAGCAAAACGGGTCTTCTGTTCTCTTCACTCACTATACGAAACACAGCAGCATTAAACTAATAATATAGCTGCAGCATAGCTCTTCCACGTAGAAATATATTTTTATTGAATAAAACATTTTATTTCTTTTTCTTTTCCTCTCGGCACACGGCTTTTTATGCCGGCTCTACGCGGAGAACTTAGACACTAAATACGTTCATATCTTGACAAGTAATCCGTGTACATAAAAACATTTTCCAACCTTATACTTACAGAGATTTTATAAATTCGGTGTAAGCAAAGTTAGAAGTGAAAACGAAGATAAATAAAATAACGAAATATAACTACCAGTTTTGGATTATAGATCACATCATCATAGCATTGTTTATTTATACCAGTGTATAAAAGGCGACTTCAAAATCAGGCATTTTCAAAAGTCAACTTTGGGCGTAATTAAAAAATGGATAAGTGCTAGTATAAGCTGTTTGCTTATATAACCTACTCAATTAACATTATAATTTATAAAAAATAAGATACAACAATAGGGGTAAGTTTCGCGAATTTCAGTCGTGTTTTTCTTTAAAAATCTTCTTTGACCTTATTACTTAGAATTCTAAAATGTTCTATCATAAATTTTGTCCTTCGTCCTTGTCTATCATACAAATCCTTTACTGTCATTTTATTGTTTTTAAATTTGTTTTATTTTTTTTTTAATTGTATAATTTATGTACACCTCTGATTTCGTTGTTTGTTGTAAATAAAAGTTTTTTGCGTAAAAAAGGTTGTCTGGAAGAAATGGTTTTCCCAGCGATGAGATTGCCTATTGTACATTTTTAATTATAATATTGATCCATCCCAGTTTTGTAATGGTGATTTCTGGATCGTAATAACAGCGCCACCTATCGATTCCAATTTTGAATCGAAACCATCTAGGGACCAACACAAACACACACAAAAACTTTCATCAATATCGGTCCACTTGATTAGGGGATATCAGTCACAAAGAATCGTACAGAAAAAACATTGTTATGTCATATGTGCACAATAAAGAACATAATAATTGATTGAATAAAACGCATACAATTTTGCGATATTTTACCCTTTAAACAAAGACTTTTTACAAAGTAATGTTTTGCCTTTTGTCTGTTATTAGTTCGCAAAATATTTGTATTCGATTGATACTGGCATCACTGATACTATACTCGATTTTGAATAATTTAACACGTTATAGACGCAGAAAAATAGTAATGACTGTGTAAAAGAATCCACTACAATATAATATCATCTCGTGGGTTTTATATTAAGGGAACAGAGGGAAATGAAACACGCGCTGGGCGGCAACATCTTTCTGATTGCAACTCTGTCATTTGAAAAAAAAAACTGCCGTTGCCAATCTGCCTGCCAAGCGTGGCATCTATGGCAATACCCCCTTATGAGGCAGTCTATAGGCAAGTCCTATATTCAGCAGTAGAATTTTGATGCGGAATGAGGCATGGAAATTTGCTAGTACAATGCGTCGACTTCTTCCCTGTTCCGGTGACATTTCAAGTAGACGTATCAAAAATTCTATCTTCCTGCAATATACTAACAATACAATAGTTACTTTGCTTCACCTTGCTAGTATACCGTTAGCAGAATTTAAATAAGGCAAGAAAATATTTTTGCACTCCTCGCGTACTTTTGATATAAAAGTTTCAAAAAGACGGAAGAGCTTTACAAACTGCACGTTTTATAAGTCTAAGTAAATACAGCATAGAGTTGCATACACTTCGCAGTTTTTATTTTTATTGCATTACTAGATTTTACATGCGATGTTAAATTTAAAACTTTAGCAAACAGCAGAATATACGGAAAGTTATTCCAACTCACATCCACATCCACATTCACTTTGAAAGAATACTTAAAAATATATTTATGCATCTAGCAAACGTGTGTCATTAACACATGTATGGAAAAAGATAATTCAATTTACAACATGAATACAGCTGTTTCGAAGTGGCCAGTAAAATAGTCTAAATAATATTTATACAAAATGGCGGAAAATGTTATCTAGGTTGTGAAACTATTACAATACTTTTGATAAAATGAGGGTTATCTCAGTCAAGTACAGGCTCCATAAAAAAAACGTTCGTTTTTGGCTGAAAATTATTTATAACAAGATTTCTATTAATATGACCTAGTTTACTCTGAATAAATTGCAAAATATAAAAAAAAAACTAATGAAAAAATGTAATTATAAATTAGACTATTAATTAAAAAAGATGAATCCTTTGGCATAATGAGCTTCAATGTACCTGAAAACAGTTTACTTGAGAGTTTATTGCCGCTTCTTCTCATAATGTATGATAAGTTGAAGTAAGGATTTTTCTAAACGACTTAAATAATATTTTGATTTTGAAGTACGTATTGAAATTGGGAGGGATAAAACTTTAACATTTCACCACTAAAATACTATCTATTTGCTGCGCATTATTTTTGTTTAATTTGTACAAAATATTTGTGTAAGTTTGTAAGAGGGATATAGAAGTTTTTGTAACAATTCCAGTTAATCAACAAAATCACCTTACCAGTGCGAGAGTATCATCTTTACTATCACGACTCTCCGGCTGCTCTAGCATGTTGTGTACTCTTACCAGTAATGCTTGTGACTTGACGCATTCTAGAAAAAAACTTTTGTATAGACTTACAAAAGGTGTTGTTTTTTTATGCTTTTATGCATTTGCACTATCCATTTCCTTGCTCTAAAGCCCTTTCATAAATGAGACGGGCCTATGCCCAGCGGTGGAACGTATTTAGATTGTAACTTTACTAATTTTACATATTGTTATAAAAGTAGTAAAGTAAGTAGATTTATATGGTAGACATAACATGTTGACGATCTTTACTGTATCTAGAATAAAATTGAAGGATAAAAATTTGTGTGAATATATTTCACAAATGTTCATAATAACATACGTTATGCAAAATGCATTTTATGTTAAGTTTAGTATAACGTGTCAAGTCAAAAGTTGGCTATATTTGATATAAGATTATAGTGCTTAAGAGCGTTATCGGATGTCTGATAAATCTTTCACCCTCTTAAACCGATGGACGAGGTTATGCTTGAAATACAGTATCGTAACCCGAAGCGTTATTTGTCGTAGTCATATATTTTATATTCTTGTGAGTGATATACTGGTTGTATTTTTGTTTTTTTGCTTATAATGTACTAAGCGGTGAGACTCCTTCTGAATAGGTGTACGTCTAGGTAGGTATCACCTTTTTAGAATTTTGGGACGCCAAAAAGCGGTGTTTGTTCTGCTGTATTTCGATGTGAAGAAGATAGAGAGCCGATACAATTACAGCCTGTGAGGTATTCAGTCTTGGTCCTCAGGGGTGACAACAGTAGTTTTCACAGTATCTGTAGTGTTCTTCTTGTGAAGTTGGCTGCAGCTAAGTTGCCACGTACCGTAATATGGACAGTTAGCTTATTAGTCACATCAGTTTAAAAAAAAACAAATAATGACATTTTTACCATTAGCGCTAAGCTACTATTCGACCATAGTACAAACCACCTCAGTATTATGATCAATCAACTCTATTATAATTAAGTCCACATTTGATTATACTTGTCCATACTTGTTCATACCATTTTTATATAATATTGGGTATATAAAGAATAAAATAAATAAATAATGTTTTGAAAAAGAGAGTACTTTTGTTTTCTTATATACTACCTCATGTGCTAATCATTCAAATGTTGAGATAACACACGCCACCTGTGCATAGCCTGTGAACAAATTATCTCCCCGAACGATATTTCTAAGTAAGAACTTAGTCTACTGGTTACTTAAGTGGAATCTTACTTGTGCACCTGTGTTGTAACTTCAAGGAGTAATATCTTGTATGATTTATCGTTAATTAGTGTAGTTTACACTTTATTATTACTTACTTAAATATATTATTTACTGCATACTATTTATTTCATATGATATAAGTACATGTACCGCAAATAAAAGAATAAGACATAAATTGTTTTTTTTTATAAAACAGAAATAACAAACAAACTCACAGTCCACTTGATGGTAAGTAGTTAATACCAACTTAAAAAAACCAAGCTACAGATACGTTGCTACCAGGGATGAAATGTCTCACAAGCTATTATTATAATGGCCCTCTGTATCGTTCACATCAGTAACCATCAGTGCACGTCCTGCTACTTTGTGGCAGAAGTAGGATAGGTTAAGGTTGGTACCCATAGAAGGGCTTCTTGGCATAATGGGAGCTACTACCAACTAAAACAACGATTCTCGTAATGTACCCTAATTTGCAATTAATTTTATTGACAATACATAAAATATAGATCCATGGATAACGGGCATGTCACTTCTCTACCGGCTATAAATAAGCTAGTTTTGAACTTATATCCACAATCAAAAATTTAAAAAAAAATTGACTATACCTGGCCTGTCACCAAAAGTAGGGCCAATCTACTTCTTCCTTTTGCCCTTATGCTAAGTTATTTAGTTTTAGCGTAGCATATCTTTACACTCTAAAACTTATACTTTACACTTTAAAAGCCTATTTATACCTCACACAGTCCATTCATGTTTTCTTAGGTTTCCCTCCACTCTTTTAACCATCTACTTTCATAGTAAAAATTTATAACTGATACCTTACTTATTAGAAAATTAATTATGAACAATTTTTCTTAATGATTGTTGTTCTATGATCCATTCGTCAAAAGTAGTACTTGAGTATGTTATGCTTGCTTACAGGTATGCTTGCACTGACAAAAATCTACACTTCTTTTTATACACTACTTACTTCGCACTTATTAGCTAGTTTTTCTTCCATAGCTCATCTTAATATCTTAATCTTCTGGGATGGAAACGCATGTTTATTTTGATACTTAATCGAGGATAGCTGTAAGAATCTATAGGCCCCAGCATTTGTAGGCCATACAAACAATTGTTCAGTGCGAGGTTCGAACCTGTGGCTCTTAACGTTGCAGAAAAATGCTTAACCATTGCGCTACGGAACTTATTTTGAATATTTATCATATATAATAAATAACAATATTTTAATAAATTATTTCAAAAATCGTACAGAATCATATTATTATCTCCAATGTGATTCCATACTATTTTTAGGAATCTCAATATTTAAAAGCTTACTTGTTAAAGCGAAAGTTGTAAAACACGCAAAACCCACCGACCGTTGCTATGCAAAGTCCGTAACTGTAATATTTTTTGTTACATTTCATCAAAAAATGCGTAAGCACGTACCAAAAATATTCTTGCTTGGAATAAATTCAAAAATATTTGATGAATCCGCAAGCTTGCAAGGTTGTCGTTTGACTGATAAATTATTTTGATCCCCTTTAACCCTACGCGCGTGCTTCACGCCCGAAACGATATAACGTAACGTAAACCTTTATCTGTCGTTCACTCGATACAGACTTGCTTCACTGAATCAAATGAAATAGGGCTCGGATTGTAGTTGTCAAACTGCTTAGCGATAAGAGCTGCTGTACACTTGATAGTTTACGGGAGAATATTTGAAATATTACCTGAGATTTTCAGATCGTCTTGTTACAAAAAGTAGTTTGTAATAAAGTGTCAGATTTAAACAATAATCGGTTTCAATAAAAAAATTGTGAAAAACATTCAAAGTAAAATGTAAACTAAGGAATTCGATTTTTTGACATTACAGCCTATTTAAAGAACACAACTGAATATAGGCCTCCCTATAGGTAGCCTCATATTATGGGAAAAGATATTTGGAAGAGCCAACGCGTTTGACAAGCGGGTTGACAATCGTAGTTTTTTATTATTTTGATAGGATAAGGTGACAAGCGAGCACACGGCCCACCTCATGGTAAGTGGATGTTGTGGCGCATAGATATCTACATCTATCCTCGATTAAGAATCGAAATAAAAATGCGTTGTCACCCCAGAAGACTAAGATGGAATGCCTCGTATCCAGTAAAAAGGATCTCCGGTTTGGTTGTAATCAGGGAAATACTGCTGCCCATACTCTGATGTATTACTCTCCGTTGTATCTTACGACTTCCAGGGGAAATACGAGATTCAGCATTTACTTATTATTTTTCTTTATCATTCTTTCTATAAAAGTCCTTTACGACACTGTGGGAACAATTTTCCGTAATCACCATACTTGACTAAATTTGTTTTAGCTATTATGATTTTAGCACGAATGGGTTAACTCATAGATTATTATACCTATATGGTTAGCTCAACCGGAGAAAGATAACGCTCTCACAGAATGACAGTTTGAAATAGCGGCATAATGGTGTGCTGTGTTTCGTACGGTGAGTGTAAACAACCGTTGAACCTTTATTGGATACGAAGCATTCTTAGTCCACAAGGGTAAAAATGCATCAAAATTTTGATTCTCAATCGAGGATAAACGTATATGTCTATGGGGCACAGCATCCACTTAATTATCCGGTAGACTGAGTGCTTATTTGTAACCATTATTCTATAAAAAGAGAGATCTTGCACCTTTGGAGCAGTTTTCCGACGCAATTAATTAAGCATGTAATTATGTTCAGGCAATAATATTTTAAACATATATTATTAGCTAATTGTTATCAAGGAAATTATGTCAAGATCGTCGGTGATCCAATTATAAACTTATTCCTTTTGATTTTAAACTCTAAAATATAAAAAATATTGAAGTTAAAGGATTTCTTTCCTTTAACTTCAATATTTTTTATTTTTTCGATTCTTACGTAAGCTCAGCGAAATGTTAACAAATAAGAAATATTAAATAATATTTAATTTGATTCGCTCTATTTCAGTATAGTATTGTTACGAGCTTGAGGTTCGTGACAATAAAAATTGCCAATAGAATTACCAAAATTAGCTCTTTAATTCACTTTACACTAATTAAAACTTAGAACACTAGTAATTAATCACAATGATTCACTTTATTTCGCTCCGAAGCTTCGCTTGTCTCGCCAAATTCAATACTTCCCCGATCGCATCTTGCAGCGCCTATAAATACACATTACACCGAAACATCCAGAATATTCAAGTAAATACGCGCACCAATCGACAAAGCAACGAAAGTTCGAGTGTCGGCTTCTAGAAGCTTAGTTCTTCGTTTCGACACCAGATGGCGCTGTCGGTTGAAAGATTAGTGATGTCATTTTCTGGAAAGCTCCCCCCGCTCTCGTCCCTGACACTAGTGCCGGTACATGACGTCAACTTATGCGCGCAACAATATGCTGAAGTTCAGTGTAATATGGAGTCACAAGCTTAAAGGAAATATTTTAGTATGTTCTTTTAATGGTAGGATCTTCATATTGTGTACGTGTGCTCAGAATACGTATTTTATTCGTTTATTTTTATAAGTATAGTATTTATTTAACTGCTTGTAATTTTAAGTAAGTTCTTCTGATATAAATAGCGACTTACTGCTTGAGTAATGCCACTCAGATTTCTCTAAGAAGAAGTATAACAATCTTTGCTAGGACTTTAATAGAGCTTGAACTCGATGGGATGATGATATAAAATTAAAAATATGCAACGTCGGTTTACATAATTTTACGTTTAAGTATTAAATTTGTTTTATTTCAAAACGATATATTTAATTTGCAACGAACCTCGAAAATCTTTTTAAAAACACAATTTAAAAGGCGATACATAATTACTCGTATATTCAAAATATTATGTGGATTCTTTTTTTTCTTTTTCCATTTTTACGTGTTTTAAGCGTACAATTTCTTACATTATGTTTTGTTTATAGAGCAAAAGTAAAAAATTATAATATGCAGTTGCAAGTGGTAACAATCTTATTATGTATTTTAACTGTATAATATAATACAATTAAATAAAAAATACACCGCTTCTGCACGAAAACATCATGAGTAATAAAGCGGGATTGTTCTGATAGTGAGACGTAATGTCTACCGTAATTTACAAAGTTGTTTGTTGAGGTTGTTCACTTTTAGTAAGCTTATCCCCTCTTCGGGTAAAGGTTTTTTTTAATTTATGTACTATAATATTAATATAACTGCAAATGTAAAGAAAAACTAAAATTGATGGTATAAAAATATAATTATTAGTTATTTATATTTACATAAAAATAATTGTTCAACAAAACATTGATGATATAAATATACGAAATAAAAATATTCAAATTGTTTTTTAACTATAAATAACTAGTAAAATCAAATTAAATACGAAATGAAGTCCAACTGACTAATGGTTATTATAAAAGGGATATTCCAATACTTAACTCGTGTAAATATAACGGTGAACGGGTGAACCAAATTTATCACGAATAGTTTGATTCGACTGCGAAAGAACCAAAATCGCACGTAATACAATATCATAGCATAATGATGCATGTTTGGTATGGTGTTTGACAATGGCTAAAGTTGGTAAGAGTGAGATCCGGACGCCCTAGTAATGGTTTATACTTCTATTGAAAAAATCTTGTATGAAGTCATATTATTAAGGGTAATTTATTTACACATTACTTCATTACTCGATAAATAGAGAAAAGAATACCTCAAATATTGCTACAATTATTATCGTCAATGTTTAAAAATCAAATAATGAATTATTTAACTTAAACAAAATATTGATTGTCATTTACAATTCAACACCGCTTTTTAAAAGCTTGAGCGGAATTTTCAACTTAGGATAACGCCTGTAGATGTGGTCTGCCCACAATATTAATAATTTATTTAGTGAGTATTAACTGTATAGCGGCGGTGTAAGAATAACCACTACTCTATATCGCCCCATGGGTTAATTTTAAAATGCTGCTACGCATCTTCTATCTTAGTTCTTTTATAGAATAAAAGTGACTTACAAGCACACAGTCCACCAGATGGTAAGTGGATGCTGTGGAACGTAGACATTTGCATTCATACTCGATTAAGAATCAAAACTCAGACTCAGCGTTACCACCCCTGAAGCCTTAGATGGAAAGCCTTGTTTTCAGTAAAAGTTTTTCAGTAAAAGTTAGTAGAAGTTTACCTCTGCCATCTTTTAATCGTAAAAGATGACAGAGGTAAACTTCATATGTGATAGAGCCACGCTGCAGCTATATTATGGTTGTAGCACGAATGGGTCGACTCGAAAGGGGAAAGGCCACTCTCTCACAGAATACCGGGAGTGAGGAGTGTAAAGAAGTCTAGAAGAATCCGGAGACCCTGTTTTACTGAAAACAAGGCTTTCCATCTAAGGCTTCAGTTGTGGTAACGCTGAATCTGAGTTTTGATTTTTAATCGAGTATGAATGCAAATGTCTACGTTCCACAGCATCTACTTACCATCTGGTGGACTGTGTGCTTGTAAGTCACTCTTATTCTATATAAAAACTAAGATAGAAGACGGGTAGCAGCATTTTATCAATAACAACTCAACATAATAGAACTGCGGTTGCCAACAAACCTGCCAATCGTAGCATCTATGCCAAAATCTTCTGTGTGTAGAGGTCAATGTTCACTTGTGAACATTTATAGGTTTTAATGGATGGATATTATATTTGGTCAATATTTGGAAGAGCCGTAGTTTCATTGCGTCGTTGGTCTAGTGGTCGTAAGTGTGTCGGCTGATTATGAGGTTCCGGGTTCGTTTCCCGGGTCAGCAATTAGTTTTTGGATTTTTCTGTCTTATCGCCTGATCTCTCTCTCTCTCTCTCTCTCTCTCTCTCTGGTTGTGTCGGATTTCCATTCCATCGGACTATGAAAGCGAGGCAGTAGAGAGTACACCTGTGCTTGCGCACACACTTAGGCACTGTAAACATAATCCTGTCCTGTGCAGATTGCTAGTCTCTGATGAGACCGACCGTTGTGAACGAGATTCCGTCTGTAGGAGGACGGAAAACTATTGCCAGGTACCATGCCACATTATTATTTCTTTTATATTTTGTATTTTTAATTATACTTTTTTCTGTGAATGATCCATATATATTAATATTTAAAAATGTAATTGAAATAGAGATTATATCTCAGTCTCATTATTGTCTTTTAGATTTATAACCTAATAATCAGAACAGTCATTACGTAAAATCTATTTTTAATTACTTTCTGTTATATGTTATGAACAAATAATTAAGATTCTATACTATACACTACTATAACTACTCAAAAGGGACAAAACAGTTCACATCGAAAAACATCGATCGTGGCACGTCACGCTAAATGCTGAGGGCGAACCCTTCTCGTCACGTTCGGCAACTTCTAATATTATTTCATAAACGTTTATGGAAAATATGACGTTGTGAATATGTGGCGAAACAAATATTTTCTTTCTTTCATTCCTTTTTATTATGTCTTCAAAACTGAAAAAAATTAATATACTTTAATTGAAAATTGTATTTCTTACGTGAAAAGATAAGATAACAAAATGTATGTCTATTTAAAATTTGAAGGCGATACACGTGGAAAAGAAATATTGGTTTCTTTTTACCTTTGGAAATCATTAAAATATTACAGTTTTGGTATCAAAACCAAAAGTTAGATGGGTAGGTACCTACTCAAATGATTAAAGGTTCGAGTGCGGGATGAGACAAAGAAATCAAACCTATCTAAGGCGGTCAGCCCGCAGAGTCTATATCACCTGAGGATGCCTAGTGTAGATGAAAAACACGTGTCGTATTGTCGTCGATGGTGTGTCTTTCATTTAAACTTTAAATAAATAAATTTTAGATTAAACCACATCGAAAGCTGAACAAATAGTAATAAGGTATCCTCACCACAGTAAACTATAAAGGCACCGAAAACTTAATAATATTAAAGCATAAATAATGCCAAATCATCTCTACGTTTTACACTAAAATATTTTATCAATATTTTATTTAGGAATAATAAATAAATAATAATGTGAGCGACAAATAGTCAAAAATAATCTTCCTAAATTAAGAAATAATTTGTTGTTTTGGATAATTTGGGTACATTTAACTATGTAAGTAAAACTAATAACCGTACTCCTGGTTCTCAAGATACAGGCTATGGCTAGTTTGGGGTCCACCAGTAAATTATTTTATAATTTAAATTAATATAATGATTTCTTAAATTTAAACGAACACTACACATTGAATAAAACTATTATTTACGGATTTTATCACGTTTAATTACTTTAATTTATTTTTATTTTTATCCCGACGTTTCGGGTGCTTTACAGCACCCATGGTCACGGGGGGGGGGGGGCACTTTGACGTCCCAATGTCATAGTTAGTCCGGCTACCTTCAGTTTTTTTAATATTAATTTTTTGGTCCGATTTACGCAAAACGAGCTTATAGTATCATGAAGTCTTGCAGTGGTATGCTTGGGTTTGGGTTTAATTTTGTTAATTATAGGATCCCAAGCAGATGGTAGCACCCAACCATCTTCTCTATTGAAATTTGGATGTTTTTTAATTTCAATAGCCTCGCGTATCATCCTTGGTAGGAATCGGTGTTCTTTTGCGAGAATTTGTGGTTTATCAAATTAAATATAATGGTGGTGACGATCTTGAACATGTTCGCAGACTGAATGCTGTGTGTGAGTGAGTGAATTCGCTAATACCATCATGTGCCAAACCACCGAGGTTGTATGGGTTACCGAAGATACATAAACCAAACGCTCCACTACGTCCCATAGTGAGCCAGATCGATTCACTAACTTATAAGCTGGCACAATACTTAGCAAAAATACTATCACCACTGAGAGGACATACCAGAGCACACACAAAGGATTTGTACCATTTTGTGAGTGAGACAAAAGACTAAAAAACTATGGTCAGTTTTGATGTTCAGTCACTATTTACATGCCTACCTATTGTGGACTGCATCTCAATTGTAACTAGGAAGCTAGAAGAAAATAACATGCCTCAAGAATATGCAGATACTACTTGAACATTGCCTCACATCTGGCTATCTATTGTGGAAGGAGGAGTTCTAACAAGCAAGTAGATGGTGTGGCGATGGGCTCACCTATGTCTCCCATAGTCGCCGACATATTCATGGAGGACTTTGAGGAGAAAGCCTTTCTTACTGGTCCTGTAAATCCAAGGTTCTACAAGCGGTACGTAGACGACACTTTCACAATTTTGCCATCTGACAAAGTAACTGCATTTTTAGACCACCTTAACTCCATAAACTCTGAAATAAAATTCACAATGGAGTTAGAGACAAATAATTCTTTAGCCTCCCTAGATCCTTTAGTCATCCGAAATCCTGATAACACTATTGGTCACACTGTGTATAGGAAAAAGACCCATACCAACCGATATCTAAATGGTGAATCTCACCATCATCCTTCACAGTTAGCTACCGTGGGTAAATCTTTGTTTCAGAGAGCACCTCGTGCTCGTGAACATGTTCGAGACCGTCCCCACCATTACATTAGATTTGATAAATCACAAATTCTTGCGAAAGAACACCGATTCCTCCCAAGGATGATACGCGAGGCTATTGAAATTAAAAAACATCCAAATTTCAATAGAGAAGATGGTTGGGTGCTACCATCTGCTTGGGATCCTATAATTAACAAAATTAAACCCAAACTCAAGCATACCACTGCAAGACTTCATGATACTATAAGCTCGTTTTGCGTAAATCGAACCAAAAATTAATATTAAAAAAAAACTGAAGGTAGCCGGACTAACTATGACATTGGGACGTCAAATATCTCAGTCCTCCCCCGTAACCATTGGTGCTGTAAAGCACCCGAAACGTCGGGATAATAATAAAAATAAATTAAAGTAATTAAACGCGATAAAATCCGTAAATAATAGTTTTATTCAATTAATTTAATATAAGTTAAAATTAATTTAATAGTAACTAATTTTGACTTCTCGCAATCTCGTGTGTGTGTATGTGCGTGTGTGTGCATGCGCGTGTGTGTGTGTGCGTGCATGTGTGTGCGTGCGTGTGTGTGCGTGCGTGTGTGTGCGTGCGTGTGTTTGTCTTGTTAAGCGAGAATGTGAGATTTTTTTTTAATTTTGCTATTAGCATTGTATTTATATTTTTTGTTTGTAGGTATGGTTTATAACGTGGCAGAGGTACGCTGCAGTTATATTATGGTACTACGAATGGATTGGCTCAAACCGGGAATGAACACGTTATACACGTTATATTATATCGTTTTTACAGAATAGCAGTTCAATGCTGCTGTGTTTGTATGTTGAATGTAGAGAACCGGATACCTTTTTTACTGGAAATGAAGCATTCCTTCATAGTACTCAGAGTTGACTACGTACCTGCACTTCGATCCTTAATCAAGGATAGGTTAAGATATCTAGAGCCCAGATCATCTACTTACCATCAGGTGAAGCATGTGCTCGTTTAACACCCTTATTTTATAATAAATACTGGTAACTAAACGAAATAAATAAACTATTCTTGTTAGTATATTATCAATATTAAAATATATAGGAAGGCAGCTGGATGAATTGCTATCTTTTCAACTGTGAACAAATTTGTATAAATAACTCCATAATATAAGTAGCGGCCTACTGGCCTACTTTGCCTGAAACTTCAAATATTGTAAGCTTTTCATATTCAACAGCGACGTTTTCAGCTATTAAAATTAAATTATATTTTTTGACGAGTTTTGGGTCCGCCCCATCTTGAAATCGTTATTTGATTTTTAAATAATTGAAAAACTTTTTTTAAATTTAATAAAATAAATATTTTTATAGAATTTTGTTGGTGGTAATAATTCCTTTCCACCTAGAAGACCTATATCTGCCACCGTAGCAGTGCTGAAAAAAATATAAACAACAAATTAGCGGTTAGGATTTTACTTATATAGCGATAGTGTTTACGCTTCACACAGTTTTTAAAAAAGTAATTATAAAGTTAATGCATACCTGTCGATCGTTATAATCGTTTTATTTTCTGTACACGCCCTATTTCTATACAAAATTAATTATTGTACCCGCATCGCCCGTCGTTATCCCTTTTAACGCACATACCTACTTATCTCCGATTGTATTCCTCAAATTTCCCTTTACCAGAAAAATACGCCAGCCTTTACAGTAAAAGTATAAACCTTCGACAAAGTTAATGAATCGTCGTTTATAACTTTCGCTTAGAACAAAATTAAATGTACTTTTTTGTTTCCCATTTTCATTTGTTTATGAAAAAAAAAAACATACAAAAATAACTGATGAATTTTTTATAGCAAGTCTAAAGCACCCTAATACTTTTAAGGTGGTGTGAGACATCTGGTCTCAATCCATAATGATTGGCCTAATTAAGAGAGTACCAGGGTTGGGCTCTTCCCAACTTCCTACCCGGCCTATCTCAGTGCCGACCATAGAAAATCGTTGGGGCGATATACCCTTGAGGAGAGTATTGACTTTTATTATTACATGGCTACCTTTATATATATCTCTTTCCTAAATTTGTGAATATTAGTAAATAATTAATAATTGAAGACATGTGAATTCGCCAGCACTCACTGGAACTACACAGCTGTTCACCCTAATTCACCCGATAAATAATGAGAACAAGCTTGTGTTTAGCAGTTGACGATTCTTTTTGCAAGTTTTTGATATTATTTACAGAAAATAACAGCAAATATTATCTATAATTTAATAGTTAAATAGATGTTGTTAGTTTTCAGATTATGATGGAAAACTTCATATCTTTTAATTAAATATTGTATAGAAGGCGAGTTCAACTTTCTGAAATGCTTTTCAACCCGTTAATATATTTTGATTGTATTGACTTTCTGCGAATAATTGCAACTAATAACCGATTTCAAAAATTGAGAAGTTTTCGATTCTATTGTTCTGGTAAGTTATTTTGTTTGTACGTATGTTATATTATTATTACGTGATGTCTTAAACTAATGTGAACACATTTAAATTGTTTTTATTTATTAAATAGATTTTGCTTCAGGGGTAAGATCCCATATAAATTTGGAGAAAAAATTCCACGAGTGATGTGGAATAATAGGGAACAAAATTTTTAATGTAACTCCTTAGACGACATTCTGATTGGCCTTGAGATTTTAATATTCCTTAGTCTACTTAAAAGGGTAAAAAAACAAGGAACTAAAAATAATGAAATTATTTCTACATAAAAATCAGCGTTTTATTTCTTCTATACTCTAACGTCATAGCACTTTGTTGAACCTTGACGTCGCCTTTCACTTTGAATTCAAAGTATAATTTTAAGAGAAAATTTTGAATTGTATCGACCGTGTATTGGCAGTGTAAGAATATATTATAGTACCCTGTATCGTCCCGCGGAAGTCATAAGAGGCGACAGATGGGTAGCAGCGTCTTCCTAATAATTACTAAAAAGTAATAAACTGCGCTCCTAATCCGGCTGCTTGGAAAATGCGACAAATATCTCTTCTATGAGTCAGTCTATATTGAGACCTATGTTCAGTAGTGGATTTTTAATAGGATATAACGGTTACGATAACGGATCTTGCATAAATTATATCGTCTATCACGTTTAATATGGAAAAGGTGTAACATGGTTTGTATTTGCATTTTTCGTATCCATCCCATCGAGAAATTTATACAGCTTATGATTTTGGTAAGTCAATTTCATAGCAGTCCAGCCACACACACACCATATGTGCGTTTTTCTCTTGTTATACTAAATAATTAACCGTAACAAAGGAGACAATTTATTATTGTGTGGAAATTGTGGCGTAACTTAATGAAATGCATGTCGATTTATTTCTTATAGTACATAAATGAATAAAAATAATATATTTTTTATTTACACTCACAATTTAAATTAACAAGTTAGAGTATAAACAATGTACAGTGTGGGCTGAGAGTCTGGTCTATACTAGGCGGAAGCCTGTGTTACGGATCACCAGGGTCTCCCCCTCAGTATGAAATCAACATAACAAAGATATTTTTTTGATTAACGAACGAGAGATGGGGGGGGGGGGGGGGGGGCGGTGTTGTACGTGCGTGCGTGCGTGCGTGCGTGCGTACGTGCGTGCGTGGGGGGTGTGCGTGTGTGTGTGTGCGTGTGTGTGTGTGTGTGCGTGCGTGTGTGTGTGTGTATGTGTGTGCGTGTGCGTGTGCGTGTGTGTGTGTGTGCGTGTGTGTGTGTGTCACAAATCAGTGGTTCTGGCCAAGGTTCGAGCTACTTTCCATTGAAGGTCATTGTTTACCCTTTCCTCAAGTACACAACGGTGATCTTGCCCAGGCTTCCGAGGAAAACTAACCAACACAATCGTTTCCGATCTCGGCGGAAGAACAATTTTCTTAATGCTGTACACGTTCCCTGGTAACGCACTTTCCATAAAAAGTTTCTCCTGTCCACATTTCATAACACCTTGCTTAACGTCGATCCCACAACAATTATTCCTCATAAAGTCTAGGCCCAGGATGCAGTCGTCCATTATATCAACTACGATGACATTATGCCGGTAGATCATGTTGCCTAGCTTCAAATCCATCTCCTGTCCACGGACGGGTATACGCTGACCGGTGGCTGTTACTAAATTAATGCGTTCTCAGTTGTATGCGGAGTCCCCAAGGAACTGTGTTATAAGTTGGGAACTAACGACCGTGCGAGGGGCTCCATTGTCTATGGTCGTTTACGCGGCATTCCGTTGACCTCGCGTTGACGTTGTCTCCTTTGTGCCTACTCTTTAATTAATGCACAATCAATTATTGACAAATATTACATTCAGTTTTTTTTTTGAATTAAGCATGTCTTTAATAAATAGATGATAAAATAAAATTTTAAAAAGTAAGTGGTACTGACGAACACACAGTGCAACTGATGGTACGTGTAGGCTATGGCCCATAGAAAGCTACATAAACTATCCTTGATTAAGGGTCAATGTACAAATCCGTTGATCGCAGTACTGAGACGGAATGCCATTACTTGTAAAATGGGCTTTAATTCTCATCAGTTACTATAAAAAAACATAGCAACATTTTGTAATCTTTTATGTATACATATATTTAAAAAAGTTATAGGTATGTGTAAATATTATTTATTTAAGGAGGAAGGGGCGCAATATATAAGTAATCTATGTTTATATCTTGTAATATATCTCGTTGCTTCTTTTTTTGTATCCATATATGTCTTAATACTTTAAACGAGCAAATTCTCGTGTAAAATGCTATGCCTAAAAGTCAAAGTGTGGACATATCTCAGTTTAGCTAACTACAATTAGGCAGCCCAAGGTGGTTAATAAACTTCAATTTTAACTAGCGTTCACCCGTGACTTCGTCTGATTTCCTATGAGATTATGAAATTTTCTCGCTGCAAAAGGCTTACTTATATAGAGGCTATATAAAGTTTATGCAAGTATTAATTACAAAATAATGATGCAATAATTTTCTATTATCCCGTCGAGTTTTAATTATCATTTTTGTTTTTTATTCAATTTTTAATCACTTTTGACTCTAAAACATTTTTATGGAGAGCTGTTATTTGTTATTTGGAGGTTTTAAGTTATTCAATAACATAACTGATGTGCCCAGTTTAAGGGTGAGAACATAAGCTAGAAGGCCAGCTGCTTTAAAATTATTTAAAAACTCGACGGGATAATTTACTGCATAATCAACTTGTATCAATCAATCCACAGATTTATAATTGTGATTTCTTCCCATTCAAATGATTTTAGCAAAATACCGATAATATCACTCATTGTGTTATTTTTAGGCGTAAAAATAGCACGCTCGCATAACCAGTCTATGGGTTTTGTCATAGTGTAAGCGATCCCATGGTAAGCTTTGGCGGTAAGCTCTGCAGAAGTTTTTACTACAACGGCCAGACTTGGTGGTATTACAACTTTACTTTCTACTGTAGAATAATCTTCAAACGAGATCTTATTTCATAGGCTCGTGTTACCTTCGGTAATACCGGTAAGGTGTGCAAATCTCTCGCTAAAACAACCGTAAATCATCATCATCATTATTACAGCCCTTCACAAGTCCACTGCTGAACATAGGCCTCCCCCAAGTAATGCCACAAAGCACGGTCCTGAGCCGCCTGCATCCATCGACTTCCTGCATCTCTTACCAGGTCGTCACTCCATCTAGTGGGGGTTTGCCCTACACTACGCCTACCGGTACGAGGCTGCTACTCGAGAACCTTTCTTCCCCATCGGTTATCAGTTCTTCGAGCTATATGGCCGGCCCATTGCCACTTCAGCTTACTAATCCGTTGGGCTATGTCTGTCACTCTGGTTTTACTGCGGATATCCTCATTTCTGAGTCTATCACGCAGAGAAACTCCGAGCATAGCCCTCTCCATAGCTCGCTAAGCGACCTTGAGAGTCCTTATGCGGCCAGCAGTGAAGGACCACGTCTCTGATCCGTAAGTCATCACTGGCAACACGCACTGGTTGTACACTTTAGTTTTCAGAGATTGAGGTATACCTGACGAGAAGATGTCTCGTAATGTCCCGAACGCTGCCCAGCCGAGTTGAATCCGTCGATTGACCTCTCGGTCGTAGTTGGACTTACCTAGTCGGACTATTTGTCCCAGGTAAACGTACTCGTCAACAACTTCGAGCATAGTGCTCCCCACAACTACCGGCATAGGTGTGACATGGACATTGAACATAATCTTTGTTTTGTCCATGTTCATCTTAAGACCTATCCGTTGGGAGACACCATTGAGGTCATTGAGCATAGTGCTAAGGTCCTCCAGCGATTCTGCCATAAGGACTATATCGTCGGCAAATCGAAGGTGAGTGATGTACTCGCCATTGATGTTAATACCGTATCTTTTCCAGTCCAGTAGCTTGAAAACGTCTTCCAACGCAGCGGTGAAGAGTTTCGGAGATATAACGTCACCCTGTCTTACACCTCTCTGCAGTTGGAGTTGCGCTGTCTACAACTTATCGAAACAAAAACTGGACGACGCCACAATAAAAGTTTTAGAGAAAGGTATTAATTTCGCAATAACACCGCGAAAAATACCGTATGAGGACATTATCTGTAGTGTTGAGGCCTGTCTGTATAAAAATAATATTGGTAATGAAGATTTAGAGGCCATACGTCAAGACATCTCGTCTATGTTACGTCGAAGTTCAGCGCCGAAATTAAATCTTTTTTTCGTTGGGTTTTCTCCCCCTTGAAGATCTCCCAAAAATGAATTTAACGCGTTGAAAAACTTACGCAACAGACCAGAGCTTACGATTCTCCGCGCAGATAAAGGTAATTCTACGGTTATAATGGATACGTCAGATTACAATTTTAAAGTACAACAACTTTTGTCGGATGAAACTACTTATAGAAAGGTCAAAACAGACCTACAACTAATACGCTTAAAACAACTAGCGATCTAATTAAGAAATACTCCGAGAAATTTAATCTGGATGTTAATTCGATAATACCTTCATGTGCCAAACCACAGAAGTTGTATGGGTTACCAAAAATACGCAAACCGAATACTCCATTACGTCCAATAGTGAGTCAGATTGATTCGCCAACTTACAGATTGGCTCAATACTTAGCTAAAATATTATCACCACTCAGAGGACACACAAGAGCACACACTAAGGATTCATACCATTTTGTCAGTGAAATAAAAGACCTACATCTTACTGACAATGAAACCATGGTCAGTTTTGATGTTCAGTCTCTATTTACATGCCTACCTGTTGAAGTCCTGCATCTCGATTATAACTAGGAAACTAGAGGAAAATAATATACCAGCAGAATATGAAGTATTACTAAGACGTTGCCTTACATCTGGCTATCTATTGTGGAAGGAAGAGTTTTACAAGCAAGTAGATGGTGTTGCGATGGGCTCACCCGTCTCTCCCATTGTCGCCGATATATTCATGGAAGACTTTGAGGAGAAAGCCCTCCTTACTGCACCTGTTACACTAAGGATCTACAAGCGGTACGTAGACGATACTTTCACAATTTTACCATCAGACAAAGTAACTGCATTTTTAGAACATCTTAATTCCATAAACTCTAAAATTCAATTTACTATGGAGTTAGAGGCAAATAATTCCTTACCTTTCCTAGATGTGTTTTAGTCATCCGAAATCCTAACACCATTGGTCACACTGTGTATAGAAAAAGACCCATACAAACCGATATTTAAACGGTGAATCTCACCACCATCCTTCAAAGTTAGCTACCGTGGGCAAATCTTTGTTACAGAGAGCACGAGGGATCTGTGACAGCAAACACCTGGCCGCCGAGCTTCAGCACGTCAAGCAAGTTCTGCACGACAACAAGCTTCGGGTCCCGCGCCTACGTCACAGTGACCGAGTGAAGCCGGCCACAGTCGAGCGTGTGCCTGCTGTAATACCATATGTCAGAGGTGTCACAGACAAGATTGGCTATATCTTGAAGCGAGCTTCTATTAGAACATTCCATAAGCTGCCTAAGAAGATTAGTCAGTTCCTACCATCCGTCAAGTGTCATATTCCTCTACAAGATGCAGGCGTGTACAAGCTTGATTGTGAATGTGGTCTCTCTTATATAGGACAAACAAAAAGATCAATTAGAACCCGCGTAAAAGAACATATAGCTGATGTGAAGCATCAACGTTCCGGGAAGTCTGCAGTTTGTGATCATATCCTAGACGGCCCCAACCATTACATCAGATTTGATAGACCACAAAATCCTCGCGAAAGAACACCGATTCCTACCAAGGATGATACGTGAGACTATTGAAATTAAAAAACATCCTAATTTCAATAAAGAAGGAGAGGAAGGATAAACCCAAGCATACCACTGCAAGACCTCAGGAGATAGTCAGTTCATTTTGCATGGATCGGACCATAAACAATAATTAAAAAAGCTGAAGGTACTCCGGGTTTAACAATGACATCTGGACGTCAGTCATCTCAGTCCCCCGTGACCATGGGTGCTGGAAAGCGCCCGAAACGTCGGGAATTAAAAATAAAAGTAATTAAAAGCAAAAATAAACGCGATAAAATCCGTAAAATTAGTTTTAATCATGTGTAGTGTTCGCGTAAATATAAGAAATCATTAAATATTTGACTAGTGCCGTTCTCTATATTGTGTAAAACTGGTTCAAAAATTTTAAATTGTTCTTCGGTTAACGTCTTTTCTCTTTTAGATACTACTTCCACCATAGCTAATCTCACTGAAATACTGTTTATTTTGTATCACATCTCCATGTCTTATAGGTAGAGGAAAGCCATAGTTATCTAAGCGCTGCCCTCCTATGGATAACACAATGTCATCTATATCAATCAATTATTTTATAAACTTCATCCATTATCTGAAGAACATTCACTTGCAAATCTCATTGAACTTGATGCTTTATATCCTCCGAAAGACTTTGTATTTCTCCCATAGACTTAATGTTTCTGTTAGTTGACTGAATATTTAACAAACTGAGAAATTTAAAAGTACTATCACAATGAGCAGCTTATTCCATAGTGGCATCCAAGTGTTTATCATCTTCAAGCAAGTCTAGAACTTAAGACGCTCACTGGTATGTGGTATATTGCCATCAACAGTTTTTAATCGTTGAATGATGTTGGCACAGTTTATTTCTTCACTTGCTATCGGTGCATTAAAACGTCCTATATGAGCATGAACTGGTTTTCTATCAGCATTAATAACCACTTCAAACTTATTACACCTTTCACGTACCTTTTGAAGAGTTGTTTTTAGGTCCCTTAAATAGAATTAACTTCAAAAATGACGTGCTTTCATATAAACTTTAACCTCTCAACACCCTAGCGGTCTCATGAGATAGCGGCCATATTCCATCAAATCCCTAGCGGTCTCATAAGGTACGACTCACTCACAGCAATTTAACCTATAAAAACTTATACATAGAGACTAGTTTTCTATGAAGAAGTTTGGAATTATATAATCAATATGAAATACTCTATCTTTTAGTGCAGTAAAAAAACTGTTATCCTATGAATATTTATTTATAATCTACGTTCATCTCGTATATTTTCGCGTGAATGCTATTGTGTTGATTTTTGGATTTTTCTAGTGTTTTATTATTGTTTTAGTATAGTGTTTTATTATAAAATTGTAATGAAAGTTTTTGTGTGAATATAATTTATCTTACTTAAATAATTTTGAGTAATATATATTGAAATAATTGTGATTTTCACGCGGCCGACATTCACTTGGTATGTTTTTTTTTTGTTATCAAAATACAATAAAATCTTTTTGAATTGAAGTAAAACATGACTTTTGTTTAGATCACAGGATAGAGAATTTTGTATAGATTTTATAACGCTAAATTTCTTCATAGAAAAGTAGTCTCTTAATATAAATTTTAAAGGTTTTAAGTGCTGTGGGTGGGTGCGGTCGCAGGCGACCGCTCGGGATTTGCCGGGCGCATACGACTGCATGGGATCTTTATGGCGTTGAAGGGTTAACTCCCCAGTTTGGGCTCGAATTTCAAAAATCCTTTCTTAGTGTTCGCCTACGCCATAACAAATACTATTGTCAAAATTTAAAGTTTCTTATTTCTGTGTGTTGTTAGATCAGTCAGTCAGTCAGGACAAGCCCTTTTATAAGTATATAGATGGATTTTTGTTCTAATCCGAAGCTCGGTCACCCAAGTACTATTTCAAAAAAAATCTACTATGAACATAGACCTTCATCTAAAAATTCTACAAAGCACGGTCTCGACCCACTTGCATCCATCGACTTAACACCCCAAATAATAACTTTACTGTCGGGTACTTACGTTTTACCTCTACAGGGATTTAAAAAAAACTTAAATAAAATCCACCACCATTTTCAATGCATTTCATCAACAATCTACAAACTAAGATATATATCACAAGATTTCTACTGACTCTAGAACTACACAACAATGAGTATTATTTTCAACGTTTGATTCTACGTATGAACGGCATATACAAAAATATGAATATATAAAACATACATTGAATAAAATCATTATATAAAACATACAGTTAATCTCCTAGATCTAAATCTCCGCTTTTCTCTATTAGGGTATTTTATCACTGCGTTTTATATCTCAATTTTCCTTTCTTCCAACAAGATAAGATTCACGTTGAGACTAAACTCGTGAGAGAATAAAGTTAATGACACGTGTCTGGTGTATTACTCGGATATAAAAAGATAGAGCCATGTCTTATTATAAAATGTGCGCATTTTTTTATACGTAATACGTTTCCACGTTACAGACAAGTAGATGGCCAAGCATATCTTATATTTCATAGTACGTGAGCAACAAGGTGGGCCCCCAGCCAGTAGCAGTCAAATGATTGGTTGCGATTTGAAATTTCGATTTACCGCGTGATCGATGCCAAGAACAATATAGTGAAAAAGATTTTTTTTAAGAAAATTTTAAAAACGAAATCCTATAATTAGAGCGAGGTTAGTACTTTTATTACATATTACAATTATAATGTTTGTGAGCTTGTTGAGTTACATATCTCGAGAACAAATAATTGCATATTGAACATCTGATCGAGTTCTCAAATCAATATTGTATTATATTATTATACAAAAAATGGAACTACTTCTATAAGGCAGTAGATTAATAAAGATATCCTGGCAAGTTTTATCTGAAATCAACTCGAACCGATGAAGCCGATTTGTACAACAATTTGAAAAACAATTTGAAATAAATGACATCAACAAATCAAAAACAGAATTTCGCCTTCAGAAAATTATCGAGTTTGTCACTTGTTTCACGAGAGTGAAAAATGTACAGAATCAAAAACAGAACAAATTTTTTCTAGCATATAAATGAGTTACAAAACAAATCGAAACAAACAACTGAGATGAAAATTACTCCGACCTACGTCGTTCATTATTGATCCATTGTTTTGAATGCCTGAGCTATTTGCTACTGTAAATCACGATGATATTAATTTAAGGAATTGATGAAAATAATGAGCTGTGGCTGAAATAGTTAAGCTTAGTATATTTATTCTTAATATCAAATAATCTATATATTTATATATCTCCGTGTATTGGAGATATAAGAATATCCAATAACCCTATTCAACCAATAGATGTCGCAAAAGGCGATAAAAGGAAATAAATCAGAAGACGAGCAGTAGCGTCATCTTAATAACGATTGAGAAAATTACTATGACTTTTTTTGTAGAATATAGGTGCAAACGAGCACAGATGGTAAGTGGATGCTGTGGCCTATTCACATCTACATCTATACTCGAATAAGAATCAAAATTCAGATGCGTTGCCACTTATGAGAACTAATTTATATTTTTTTTTAATTAACAGTGTACATGCTGGCTTACAGTATGCCCTAAACTAATTTATAAATTACAGTTTTAAATAATAAGTAACGATATAAGATACAAACAAAAAGGTCGAATAAATTAATTAATACTTGTCCAACAGATCAAATAAGTTGAAAGTAAAAAAAAATTAAAATACACGCCAAATAGATAAGATGTCAAATAGATTTCATGAAAATTTCATTGTCAAATTGATTACCTAACATTAATATATTATAATATGTCGAAGTTTAATATCGAATATAGAAGGGTTTTGTTACACAGTTGCCCAAAGCTATCAGCAAATAAGTCAGTCTCGTAATCATAATATGCGAGCATATTTTCAATAAGCCGTATACCGCGAGTAGTGGGAGTATGAGCGCCTAATGCCTCCTTCCCAGTATATAGGTTCTCCGATTCTCTGCAATCTTTATAGGTAATATAGAAGTAATATTCTGACGTTTCACGATAGTATTCTGTGGGAGCGTGGTCGCAGTCCGGAGAAACGACCCATTCGTCCTGCAGCCATAATATAGCTGCAGCATTACTCTATCACGACGCACCTGCATTTTGTTTCTTGCCAACTATAAGAATGGAAAATGGTAAAATAATTTTAATTGCATCCAATAGTATTCGGTTGTATTCGACCAATCAAAGGTGCAAGAAGTATGGTACTGCGATCGTCAAACGTGACAAGTTATGCAAATCCTCCTTACAATGGGAGAGGTCCATGTCCATTGATTATGGGCGGCGGTAGTCACTTAACATCAGGTGAGCCGCATGCTCGTTTGCACACTCTTCTATAAAAAAATGACCAGCTTGAGCTTTTACCGACTGATAAAGAAGAAGGAGAGCATACGTCTTAGGACCACGTTTTGTGACTCCTGGGGGAGCCATGAACAAAAGTGAAAAATAAAATTTGTTTTCGTGTATATTGTTACAAAATAAATAATGGAGATACCATTTAATACATTATTATTACAAAATAATACATTATTTAGTTAGTATAAAGAATATTGTTTCTCGTGAGCGAGTTTAATAAAAAAAACTTTTGATAGAGGTTTGTAAACTATGTCGCATTAACATAATCTAACGCACATTTTGATAACTGAAACTAAAAAAATCAAAACTTTTGAAATCATTGTTCATGCAAGATTATTTGTATTTGACTCATGCCAATGTCTAAAGTTGCCTGAATTTCGCGGTATGTGACATGTCAATCTTCCTCAATCAGCTTACGCACAGCATCAACGTTTTCTTGGGTGACTGCAGTTTTTGGACGACCTTGACGTGGATCATCACTGGGCTTGACACGTCAACGTTGAAATTCAGCAAACCAGCGATAAATTGTGGTTTTGGATGGGGCTTCATCACCAAATGCAGAAATCATCCGGTCAACACACTGTTTTTGTGTTAAACCACTTCGAAAGTCAACAAGTTTGACAAAACCTTGTGACAAGACCGAGAATCTTTTTTTAAATAAATAAATGGTATTCGATTTTTAAAACCAAAGAATTTTCAATTAAATTTTTTTTAATATGACAGGAACAGTGAAAACCATTCCCGATACTTTTAGTGCAGCCTAGGTACACAAAATTTCACTGCAGTAAGTCATGATACAGAATCCCCATACATAGAGTCCAACTCATTTTTAATTTTCGTAAATTGCCTTTCCAAAACAAAAATTTTATGACATCTCAATTCTCAATTTTTTTCATTTTTACAATTACACTCACATCGACTTACTCAAATAACTGTCAAATAACAACTACGCGTCCAAAATTTCTGAATCTTCTCGCTGTCCCGAAAGACGAAGAAGAGAGCAGTCTGTCTTTCTGTCTCACTGTGAAGTGTAGTGGACGTTTATTGTAGTGCAATGTGCGTTTTGTGCGTAACTCTCCTTCCTAGCTTCCTGGTAACCGGAAGTAGAGTGAAACGCACTCGCCGCCTCAGCGGCGGCTATCGTTTTTAATTTTCTGTGTTACTCGTTGCATTAGGCAACAGCTAGTTACAAACACTAGCGTACCTACGCGCTAGTTGGTATGGAGTTTGTTGTAGGCACACACCTCTTACTAAGCGGTGCCACCTTAGAGCGAAGCTTGGTACACATCTGTGCTTGCTTATGCATAGTTATTAAAATGCTATTTCTACCCGCTGTCACTGTTCAATCTTCTCGGATGCTAAATCCGGTTCCAACATGGAGACCGAGGCAAATGCCCGAGACGTCCAAGTCCGAAGACGAAGGCTTCACCCTCGTTCAGGACAAAAAGCGCAAACGCGCAGCCCCCAAAAAGGTGGCCGAGCTTCACTCAGCCCCCTCGTCTTCGAATGTCACTCCGGCGAATGATTGATCGATGATCTCAATTTATTTCAAATCACAAACCTTATATCCAATTAGTCGCCTATTATATGTATATTCTCTGTTATTAGTCTCACAGCACCCTGACACTGATAAGTCTCAGACCAAGATAGACCAACAAACTATGTTTGTAAATCAGAACTTATTAAAATAATAAATAAGGAACGAATAAACGCTTATCAATAATGTTTGAGGAACTATTTAACTGCGATCAAAAATAAAATAGCTCGCTTATTGGTATAAACGCTTGGAGTGACGTTGCAAAAGTAGTGTCGATAGTTATTAACATCAAGTAATATGTGAGTGGAAATTTCCAATAAATCTGAATTGGTTCACATGCGAAAATGCATTACTAATTTCTTTAATTACTAACTAGATCCATCATTTTAATGTATCTTGACGGAAGATGGAATTTAATCAAAGTTCTGGCTAGTAAAATTTAGTCAAATATTCTTATCTACATTGACATAATCTTCGTGTTATTTATACATAACAAAAGTAAACCAAAGCATAGAAGGTTTAATGTTAAATATTTTAAAATATTTGGATATTAAAAATCATTTAGAATAGAAAAGATTAAGAAATAGAAATAAAACAGATACAATTCAATTCAACAAACGATCCAATTTGCACAGAAGTACTTGAAACACGTTAGGGTAACACACATCAGCATAATCAATGACCGGTAAAACAAGTGCTCGCACCAACATATGTGTCAGATGATACCAAGTAATGTTCTTTATGAGATTATTGTTATTTTTGTCCAGGAAACCACATGAGCAAATTTATTGTAACGGCTTTATTTTTTTTTTGTTTTATTGATAACACAGTACCGTTTTATAATTATTTTGCTATAAAGTTTAATCTTACAAATAACCATTAACTCAATGTAACTTTATTCACTAAATGAAAACCCATTTGTATATATCCCAAGCGTAATTATTTCCAAATTAAATTAAGCCCACTCGCGTATGTTCATGATGTTACGGATAAATTACACTTCTTAAGTCCTTTGTCCTGTGTCCTATTTAAAAATTTTATAAGCATTAGTATAAAAATATAAAATTAAAACAGTCTCCTTTAGATATATAAACGACTTTACATGTATCTATTAGTCAATAGAAAATCTTGTTTACATTAGAGATATATAAAACCAGGACGTAGATGTGAATAATACAATTGTTTGGTCGCTTATAGCATATTGGGATCAAATATATTTAGTATATTTGAAGACTGGAACGCTTGAGAAACTGCCATATAATCTCTAAAAGTTCGTTACCTGTGACAAATAAGCTTATAGTTCACCTAAAAATAAGAGAATTATATAGCTAGCACATACACCTTTACTATCTTTGATAAGGTATTACATATCTCAAATCTAAGCTTCTAAAATATAAACAATAACAACTGAACAATCATAACTTCATTCCGTACTTTTCTTCATAATTGGTTCTAATTTAACAATTTCCATCGTACTTTCTTATATATATATATATATATATATATATATATATATATATATATATATATATATATATATATATATACGAGGGTGGATTGAAAAGTACTCGGCCTAACACAGATCCATTCAATTCTAAAAATCAAATCTACCCACATTATTTAGTTCAGTTCAGACTAGTTCATTGTGTGAAGTTCGAAACGTGTGCGATAATTAGTTGTGATTTTATAAATTTATTAACAAAGTAATCGGACATAATTTCCGCGAATGGAGCAAATCGAGCAGCGTGCCGTCATTAAGTACCTCCATAAGAAGGGGCTATCATCAAAAGCCATCCATGATGACATGGTCAGTACATTAGGCGATTATGCTCTGTCATATTCATCCGTCAAAAAATGGATAGCAGAATTTAAGCGTGGTAGAGAGAGTGTGAAAGATGAACCCCGCTCTGGAAGGCCTTCGACGTCAACTACTGACGAAAATATTAAAAAAGTACTTGATTTAATAATGGGAGACCGCAGATTAAAAATTAGAGAGATATCCGAGATTATAGGCATCTCTTATGAACGAACTCAAAACATCATTGTCAACGAGTTGGGTTTCCACAAGGTGTCTGCGAGGTGGGTTCCGCGACTGTTTTCAGTTGAACAAAAAAGGACGCGATTGACTATTTCACGCGACTGTTTGGAGTTATTTGAAGCCGATGCAGATGATTTTTTGAATCGTTTTGTTACTATGGACGAAACATGGGTTCATTACTGTACACCGGAAACAAAACAACAATCAAAACAGTGGAGAAGACCTGGTTCACCACCCCCTAAAAAAGGCTAAGTCGATTTTGTCGGCAAATAAGGTGATGGCTTCAGTATTCTGGGACTCGAAAGGTGTGATTATGATTGATTATCTTGAAAGGGGTCAGACTATAAACTCTGATTACTACTGCACCTTACTACGTCGTTTACGAGAGGAAATAAAAGAAAAACGTCGAGGAATGCTCAGAAGAAAAGTCCTGTTTCATCAAGATAACGCCCGTGTTCACACGTCAGTACAGTCAATGGCTGAAATTCACAACTGTGGCTTTGAACTGTTACCGCATCCGCCGTATTCACCTGTTCTGGCACCATCAGACTTCTTTCTGTTCCCTAACCTAAAAAAGCACTTGGGAGGTCAAAGATTTTCGACAAACGACGAGGTCAAAGCAGCTGTAGACGCATATTTTGACTCTAAGGAAGAATCATTTTTTTTCAACGGTCTAAATGCTTGGAAGGGGAGGTGGCAAAAGTGTATTGAACTTGATGGTGATTATGTAGAAAAATAAAAATATAACTGATTTAGTATGTTTCTATTTTCTTGGTTAGGCCGAGTACTTTTCAATCCACCCTCGTATATATATATATATATATATATATATATATATATATATATATATATATATATATATATATATATATATATATATATATTAGTATGAGTTGTAATGATGACAAAATATGAAAATGTTATTGAAGACTGCAAGTTGTTAACTCTCCGGCAGGGTATCGTAGACACGTTGGGAAACACTCATAAGGTCCTCCAGGAATTCTGCCAAAATCACTTTAACGTCGTCAAATAAAAAATCAGTGACATATTTGCCATTGATGTTAATATGCAACAAGGATGTTACACATGATCTTTGTTTTGTTTTGTTTTTGTTTATTTTAAATCCTATCCGTTGGGAGATACTGTTGAGATTATTGCTAAGGTACTCCAGCGATTCTTCCATAAGGACTATAAGTCAGAAAACCAAAGGCGAATGATGTACTCGTCATTTCCATTAACGCCGTATCCTATCCACTCTAGTAGGTTGAAATCGTCTTCAAAATAGCGGTGAAGAGTTTCGGAGATATACCACTTACTCTTACTTTTTTTGTCTTACACTTCACTGCAGTTGCATAGGTTTTGTCCTATGATATTGGTATTTTCGGGTGGACATCGTAGCATTACTATACTAGTATTTCAGTACTTCAATAAGCCAACCGTTAACTTGGTGCTGCTAAAGAGACTGCAGCACCGCCCAGCTTTCGACGCAATCAAAGGCTATCTCATAGTCCACAAGATATAGTGGTAGATAGTAATCCTCGGCTTATTGTACAATTTGCCGAAGGGTTTGTATGCGGGTTTTGTATACAGCGATCATATATCGACTGTATTGAGGGACATACATAATCTACATATGCTATACATAACTTCAGATTACACATTATTGTACTAAAGCCCTTTCGGAAACCGGCTTTTTCGCGAGTTCGCTGGTAATCGACGAGTCTACCGATTCATAATGACTTTCAAAAACAGCATAATATAGTCGCTGCAGTACTGACGTTTTGAGTCCCGAACGGCATAAGTGTATTATTGTAGTCTAAAAATAATCTAGAAACTCACATCAAAATGTTTAAGGGCGGTTTGTCGACTGTCGACTAAGTGTCGAATATATTTAAAATAATCTAAGCAAAATGACTTTCATTCACGGATATTTAGCTTTTTAAGACTTTTCTTTTACTTCACGTGATATTAGTGCTCTTTAGCCAACTTCAAAATAAGGAGAAGGTCCTCAATTCAACTGTATTTTTTTATGTTTACTGCCTCAGAACTTTTGCTAATTCTTCTTTTATTTAAAAGCTGGGGATTCTCATGTATTTTCAGATAAATTGTATCAAGATCTGGCTAGTAGTTTTTGAGTTATTCTTAATAATGCGTATTTTATTGACTATGACTACATTGACGACGTTGTCATTTTATTTATATTGAAGTTGGTTGTACAAAACTTTTAATTTTACCACTTGTTTTAAAAATACTTGTATTATATTATATATTGTAAATATTTATATATTACGCAGCGCAAATACACATAAGTGTATTTTCAAACATATCATTATGGAACAGAAAAGGGCAGACATATAAAGCGTTTTTAAAATAAGTATTCATATTTTGTAACGCATTACTATATCCATTACAGAAATATGGTAAAATCATAAATAACTCGTCAACCTTAAGAGCAGCCAGGATGTTAGATCTGAATAAATTTGAATTTTAAACACGCTTCAACCTTTATATAGGAATTGATAATGTTATGAGGGTAAAATAATAAATAATATATGAAAATTAAAATTTAAAGCTATTATATGTAGTAACATGATATATTTTGAAAGAGAAAATAATATGCATATAAAAATTATGCAAGATGATGTTGTGACCAGGATTAGGAGAGGAATACTTCGGTGGTTCGTTCACGTAGAAAAAAATAAACGAGAAAGTAGTGACAAAGCAAAATGTTGTAGAAATGAACGCCAGAGTCGGGAAGGGACACCCTAGACGAAAGTATATCGTCCAAATTTGCGATTTGTTGAAGGTTATCGTTAACCGATGAGCATGTATGCGTAGGTATATGGATGTACAGTAGACGGGAGATGTGTGCCAGATCGTGCCAAATGGAAGTCCGTAGTCTCTGCCTACACCTCTGGGTGACAGGCGTGCTTATTATTTCTTATGATTTTATTATAAATAGTTACGCAGGACTAGCAAACAACGATGTAAGACACTCCGTTATTTCTAAACTGTTTCTAATTAATAGCTTAGACTTCAATAAATATGTACCATTATGTCTTATCATTATTTCACTGTTCCTATAAAACTCATATGCACTTTAATGTGTATCAAATCTTATAGCCATGTATTTATTACTTTATTTCTAAACTTGTTTTAAATAGAATTTCAGTAATACTGGCTGAATATATTTGGTACCCATCGTCATGATAATAGATGAGAGCACTGCAGCGGAGCGTTCTGCAGACTTGTGGTATAGCGAGGTAATCAATCTCTATTTTAAACTTGCTCTGTACAATATTTTACTAGCGCAGAACTAACTATGTACCCTGCTCCCATACCGTAAATTTTGCTTGAAATATGAATAGGCAAATATTATAATATTGTTAGCGAAGGTAATTATCTATTTATATAGATTTATGTGCATATTATACATATAAATGAAATTATAGTTTGTATCTGTAACATTGAAATGACTTGTTTTCTTATTAGCTCGGGGGATATTTTAATGCTACTAAGACATAAAAAAAACCATTTAAAATATGTCTGTCTTTCTGTCTGTCTGTCCGATCTAAATCTTCGGAATGACTGTACTGATTGTGACGAACCTGTATGAACAGATAGAGAGCAATACCAGAACGGATAAAGATTATATTTCATACGAAAACCTTACTGATTTTATTTTTAAAAAAGAAACTAAAAACTAAAAATAAGTGGTCTTTGACAATGACTACCTATCTTAAATTAAATTAGATCCTATTCGGGGAACCCAACCCCGGGAAGGTCGATTGTAAAATAAATAACTCTTTGGAGGAAGAATATATTACTTAAATAACATAAAGAATCGATAGTCAAATTTAATAAAATATTTTTAAAATTCTCGGGAAAACGTCAACTAGTACGGGAACAAAATTGGGTCTGAAGTCGAGTCTCTGTTGAACAAAGTCTCGGATTTGGGCGACTAAATCTAGTCCAGTTTATTCCCCAGAAGACTTGTAAACACGTTCGTTACAAGTTTGTGCGTTTACCGCTAAAAATCGATTTGTTCTATCTCCTCAGTTTCAAGGCACTCCCCTTGTTTCCTCAGCCAGTATCGAAATTCTCGGCGTCGACATATTGAATGATGTGTGTGGAGGAGTGGAAGTGGAAGAGAAAGCCAAATTGCCCCAAAAAGCTTGGCGTGCTCAGCAGAGCGGGATAGTATTTCATGTCGACACAACGCCTGCAACTTAACAAGGCGCAGTTTCGGTCTCTTATGGAATACTGTTCCCATCTCTGGGCTGGGACTCCCCAGTTCTAGCGCAGTGCAGAGCGGCTCGAATCGTCGACTAACAAGTCCTCCCCGGTTGGCTCGATTCACTGGCACAGCTAAGAGATGTTGCACTCATTTGCATTTTTTTTTTCACATCTATTAAGGACGATGCTCTGAGGAATGGTTCGAATTAATTCCAGTCGCCAAATTTCACGAACGCACATTGCGGCAAAACGGTATATAATATTGGGAATACCATCCACACCATCTGGATTTTTGGTGGCCCACCACTTTACATTTTACTACGTGATTTCTTAATCGCACGACCTCTCTGTGGAATAGAGTACCATCGACGATTTTTGCGGACCGATACTACTTAGAGATTAAAAAAGGGCTTACTTCTTTCTAAAAGACTGGCAACGCACTACAATTCCCCCGGGGTTGCAGTTGTTCATGACCGGCGGTAGTCACCATCAGGTGAGCCGTATGCTCGTTTTCCCCATCTCCTATAAATAAATAAATAATGAGTATCATTTAGAAATGCGTGGACACAAGGCATCTGTATTATATATGCGGCATGGGTGATCTAGCGTCTGAAATGGGTGATCGAGTGTCTTGTCATCGAAGACCCTTTTACTCGTCGCGAGGTAATCTGTGATATACCTCCTAGAATGTTCATGATCCGATTACGATCACGTGACTTGTTTCCTGATTTGTTACCTATTACTAAAAAAATATTTCTGGTTCTTGCCCTTATTTATTTTGTAGCTAATAGTAAAACATAGTTAATGTAAAATGCATGAAATTTAAACTCTTTATTTTTGAACGTATGAAATTTAAACACGTTACATATTAAGCAATCGATTTTCAGCTATCTTCCCGATGAGATAGATACTTGCGGACTTACAGAAATACTTAAAGTTACTCTCTTTCTCATCTAATTAAATAAAAATAGAAAGAGGCATATATATATACTGATAGTAGTAGCTATAGTAACACTTAATTTGGGTATGCGATGATCAACCATTATAAGTGAGATCGTTATAATAACAACATGGAAATGATTATTATAACGTGCCTTATTTATTCCTAAAATATACAATATTTATTAAAATAATTTAAAAGTACGTTAATTAACGTTATTTAGTAACGTAATCAAGCCCTACTATCTAAACGGTATATTGAGCTATATACTAAATATACGTATATTATATTAAATATTTCTGTTAATTTATTTATGTAAAAAAATCGTTCCAATATTTTATGTATTTTTACTGTTTTAAGTGTCACCGTAATAGGATAATTTCTACTTTAAGAGAAATAAATGCAGATTATAAATTATCGCGGTACTTATTATTACTGAGGGAGACAAAAAAAGATTTTCTCGTTCTCAATTTTCTAAAATAATGTGTACATTTATTATAGAAAATATTGTTCATTTTATATAAAACATTAAAATGTATTCTCGATACATTTCTGCTGGGTTATAAGGATTTAAGGAAAATCTATAGAAATAAAATAATAATAGCAAGCAATTTCAGCAACAAACTCCGGGCTAAAGGACAAGCCAGCAAGCTACCCGCAGTAGAACCAGAATTACCGACATACCTCAACGATCAGTTGAGGGGAAATTGGCTGCGAAAAAAATTGGGGGGACAACTTTTCCCGAGAGGCAGTATCGTACAGGCAAGGGTCTTTATAGGGCGATAGTGGGAACTAGATAGATCTCTGGAATCATGTAAGATATACACGAGGTCGAGGAATGCAGTTAGTCTAAGGCTGTGATTTGTGCCATTACTTGGAGAAGGCTAAAGTTTGGCAGTGGACTTTTGACTGGTTGTAATGATTAATATGCTGTGTGGTGGCGGCGTTAGAGAATTTATAGCTCTTTTATGCCGAGGGTGTAATAAGAAGCGACTAAAAATTTAGCCAGCGCCATATGTGCGACGCCATATCTGATACGGCTGATCGTCAATCCGCTTACAAAACAGCGGCCATTTTAGCAAAATTGTCACAATTTTTTTAATAGATAATGAGTATGACAATGAACTAGCACTTAGCTCACCAAATGTAAGGCTTTGGCCTAAAAATTTTACCTATATAAAGAAAATGTCTATGCGGCGTCACCACTGCGGACTACAATGGGACGCCTGTTATCAGCAAAAATGGTCCCACTTCGAGTCATCATCATCCATCCGGGTCATCACTTGATTATAAAATTTTCAACTGTGATATATATACAAGAAGAACCGAATTCAGAAACCCAATAATTTTCCGATATCGCGGAATTAATTAGCACATAGTTTGCTCTGTAAAAGTTTCGTTTTTTCTTCTGGTTGGTGGGCATACACTTAGATTGAGTTATCTCATAAAATGTCCAACTGGGGATGATGTGGAACGGATTATAAGAGTGGATCATAAGAGAAAATAACTGAGCAGTTAGGTAAATTGCATAAAACAAAATCTAGAATTATACTGTTTTAATTTTTAACGTACCTATATGTTACAAATTCATAAAGGCCATGATAATAGATAATAGTTTAGCTGTATCAGTAACTACATTAACAGGTCTCGTAGATAGACCGTCAGATAGAGTAATGGATCATTTTAGGTGGGGAAAATTAAAGTCACCAATAATAATATATTGAGAGAAGAATTTGTAATTTGTGAAAAAAGTATTTTTCATAGATAATAGTTTTGGATGCTCGTATTATATAGCACGCACTTAGTAGTAAATTAGAATTTGGGAAATGAGGAGAAGTAATTTCTATATCTTTGGTCTCTAAATCAAGTTCTCTAATAATATGGATTGATTCCTTAACTAAAATTGGTATCCCACCACCGCTGTTAAATAACATACAGTTCCGATCGCGTTAAAGTATTGTATAAATATAAGTTTGAATTTTAGCATCCAAAACTGTGTTCGACAAGCGGGTTTCAGTTTATATTACGATAACGAAGTTACAAGTAAATAAATTTAATGTTAAGTCTATAAGTTTTGATTTTAAGTCTCTACAATTTTGATGGAATATAAGTCATTTATTAGAAGCTATCATAAGACAGAAATGCTACTGATATGTGTATATATAAATTTGTTTGCCAAAAAAATTTGGATCTTGATTTCCTGCTGTATTGAGTACTGTAAACAACATACATAAAAACTTAAAATAAGACTGCATGCTAATTTTGGAATAATAAACAAGAAAAAGTAATAAAATGGTAATATTTTACTAAAGTCGCTATAACAACGTATGTGAATGATACGTGAATCATCACTTTTCCGTAGCAAAATACAATAGTCTTTGACCCACACAAATTAATATCCCTTGGTCTTCGTTAGTTGTCATGTTGAATAATTTTTTTTGGTGTCAGATGTTCATTTATATAGAAACTTGTGTTTTGGAGCAGCAGCAGTGGCGCTATTGGCAGAGCCGAACAACTGAGCACTTGTGAGTGTACGACACAAACGCGCTGCTACTATAATGTCATCACGCTTCACACATCAGCTTTGTCGTGTGGTTAGTTTCAGTACAATATTATTGGACGGTCACTCAGTACCTTTGGAGACACGCGATGAACAGACCTAATATCACATTCCTTGATATCGACGCTAATCAGCTTACCAATCTCTAAAGACAAGTGATCTCTAAAGACACCGGAATGACGTCATAGCGGCCAACATAAGAATAGAGAACCTAAACAAATTTGTGGTCCAGCTGGAGCGCGGTATTTTCGACCAGGCCGACAACGGGCCACAGGAACACCTAAACGGCTTTGCGCCGTTGCACACACGGCCCCCGGACGGGCGACCCTATCCAAGAGAACTCCTCTCTATATATAATAGGGAGTCGAGGAAACTCCACAATGCCGCAGATAGGCCAACCCATACTAAATATTTGTATTTAAATACAAATACGAGACAACCTCCTTTTCCAAAAATAAGGACCGTGACAAAAGTCGTTTCCAAAGAACATCGCCTTTAACGTCAAGGCGCCCAGGACCGGCACATTGTAGTCTGCCGTGAGGAATATCCGGGTAAAGTTTTCAGCATTTTTTAGGAATATTTTGTAATACGTTGCAAGTACAAGCGGCTTCGTCGATTTTATCAAACTTGGTATGTAAATTCTCTAAGTCTGCGCGAAGCTCGTTGTTTTCCTGCGTCAGGGTGACATGCGGATTATGCGATTCCGTAAATTTTTGCTCGAGTTCTGTTATGCACTGCTTCATGAATCGACGCGTTTTTCCAGCCTATTAATATCTTGCGCAAAAGTTTCAGATATTTTTGGATAGATGAATTTAAGTCTAACCAAACTGCTGGCGCAGATTGTCGGACTATGCATCCTTATATTCAGTCAAGGCATCGTTGTCGACATTTAAAATAGACGTAGTTGCTCAATATTTGATATTTGGTGACACTGTTCTTGCTAACGTATCAGCGAGCCTCTTATTTTTACAGGGCGCCGCACATTTACATTTGATTGTATTCATAGGGAGGATTTTTTTGAACTTGGTTTTAAATAAATCAGTACATTGATAATGCATGTACCTACGTATTACAGTCCGTACCTTTAATAACATCCCTTTCAGGAAGATTTTTCTTACACCTAAAGCAACCCATCGTCTTGTTTCTATAAGTAAACAACAATATCCAGCTATGTAGTCTCAAATGTAAGATTGGTTTGCGGTAGAAACAGAAACATAAAACTAATACTGACGCCTGTCTCAAAATTGCTGTGTTAGAAAGGTCGCGAGAAAAGATATAGCGGTGCTTACGCGTTTCGTTCGAACACTTCACAAAACTCGATATCAATTGGTAATTATTTGATATAGTTTTAATTGCAGAACATTTTTACAATACTAAAGTCTTACTAGCTTTAGTTCCCTTTATGAAAAACTGTTTACACAACAAATGAGGATTATTACTTGTTACAAACCTGTTATTTTATTTAAATGAGACAGAAGAAAAGAAGGTGTTACGCGATAGACTGCTACGAAGTCCTAATATAGTATATCGTGAATTATATTCAAGTAATATGGGAACGGTATCAATCAATAGCGGTGTAAGAATATCTACTACCCCTATTTCACCCCTGGGTATCGTAAGAGGTGACAGAGGGAAGCAAATCGTAAATAAAGATATTTTACATGAAAAAAAGTGTTGCGAAAATACAGCAGAGAATTAAATTTTAATAAATTTTGTTTTATTTCACTAATTATAATTCACTTGAATTTAATTTCCTTTCCGTTTTATGTTAGCAAGTTTTTTTTTTTTAATAATAATCGGGTAGTGAGGCAATCCATATAAATATTCTGAGGTGACAATATGAATATGTATATTGTTTTGTTTTATTTTTATGATATTTGCTAGGGTATGTGTATATGTACGCTGTAGAACCATTTAACATCAAGTGTACTGTTAAATTGTGTCATTAATGACAAGTCTACACTGAAAAATCTCCTCGTTTTTACTTTCTTTTTAGCTCAGATTGATACTGTATATACCGATTTTTAAAAAAGCATTCTATAAACTTAAAAAAAATCCTACAATAGTATCAAAGGTCAATCTTCTACGTTGGTTTGCCTCTTACTTAGAAAACCGCATACAGTTGGTGGTCCTTAATGACTACATTTCCTTACCCATTGTAGTTACATCTGGCCTACCACAGGCCACATCAATACTGGAGCCCCTCCTCTATGTTTTATTTATTTGAACTTACTTTGACCACTGTAATTTTTTATTATACGCTGATGACTTAAAATTGAACTCTGTCGTTACTAAATCTGATGACATAAAATTAATACAAAAATATTTATACAGACTTGAAAATAATTGTAAAATCAATAAATTGTTTTTGGCTTTTAATAAATTCAAATACATAACATTTACTAAGAAAAAAAATGTAGTACCTCATAAATTTGTTTCACAATCTAGAATACGCAGTTGTGGAGTATATCAAGATACGCAAATCAAATTAGATAGGCACATCGAGGAAATATTAAATAAATCCTACCGAAAGTTAGGTATTGTTACTAGTATAACAAAATCATTTAAACACAAAGACACTTTAGTCTGCCTTTATCAGTCATTGATTGTAACCATTTTAGAATATGTTTCCCCCGTTTGAACCCTTTCTATTCGGTTTGCAAAGATAAAATAGAAAAACTCCAACAGAAATTCTTACACAGTGTTAACTATCGAATGCATTCACTTCGCAATTCATTGAATCTATAAAACATTCAAGTGCTATCATTAAAAGACAGACATTATTTAATCGTCGCCACCACTTATGGGAATATCTGTGGTGGTGAGATTAAGTATTTAGTTTCGAATACCACACGGTCATAAAATTTGTTTTATATACCAACAACCAGGACTAACATTGGTAAAAGAGCACCAGTACACAGAATAAGTGTCTTCAACAATAAAGTGCTTAACGACCTGAATATGTTCTCTATCTCCCATTGGGCCTTCAAAACTCAATAAAAAACATTTTAAACAATTTCGATTTAGATATAGAAGGTTATATTGTATGTTTATTTTACTTTACAGATTATAATTTCCTTTATATTTAAGTATAGACTTGTTACCCTGCTTGTTGTTCAGACGATACCATTTACGATCTGCTTCGTAATATACATTTGTATGTGCTCAATGAAATAGTTTGTAGGGAGCAATTATCTATGTTTATTTTACTTTGTATGATTTTATTATATCTTTTAATCCTGTTTTGTCTCCAATAAAGTAAATAAATAAATATTAAAATTGCAGTCACGTAAAAGTGAGATTGCAGCCTATATACCTATGTCTAATCGCTAGACACGGGCTTTCTCTCATCGCTCAGAGGATCGCGATAGAGTAATTAGTCCACCGCACAATGTAGCTACAATGCCTGTTGACAGACTTCATACTTACGTATTTCATTCCTTACGTATGCAAATTTGCTCACAATGTGTTTCTTCTTTCACTTAAAAATGGAATTAAGGACTACATTAGTGCCGACTGGGATCTGACCCGAGTCGCTCACACTCAGTAAAATGAGTAACCAAGTTGTTTTCACTGTTACCATGCTTTACACCATCAACTCTCTTAATCCAGAAAATTAAATTCGTAAGTCATCAATATACATTAGTTAGAAAGGCTCACATTTCAACACAACGTTCTCCTACTTAAATTAAATTATGAACAATAATAAATAAAAGATAAGGAATAATATGTCAATATGATTTTATTTTACATATGAAATAATTTGATTGATCCTTTGAGGTTTTTTTGCGGTATAAATTATAATACAACCATACTTACAACAACAAAAGACATAGATTATATTACAACCTAGAACCTTGAAATGGTGAGTATGTGAATGTTAACTGAATCAGGTGTTACTTTGCGGAAACCTTGTTAAAATTTGTAAAAATTACCTTGCGTGCATCTGTACAGTGTGAGCGAAATCTGAATCACAAAATTCTGTTACATTTAGTCTTTTATTTCAGGCTGTTAAAAACGGTAGCCACAAGTTCTATGAAGCTGTTAAAGCCAACCGACTAACAGCACTGACATCACAAAAACTAGATTAGTTGGTATAGAGGTCAATGTCCAGCCAAGGCATGATCGGGCTATTAAGAAAAAAATAGAATTTCCGAATTTTAAAGTAAATGTAATTTTTATTTACGTAAAAAATATTGAGCAATAAAGTTTATCACATACCACAGTCAGTTTAGGATTTAAACAGTTTATAAAGCGTATATTTTTTATATATTTCCAACCACCAACGTAAAAATTTTGCTTTTAATAAAATAACAACATACAATAAACTTTAATTTGTGTTTAGAAGGATAAAATATAATTTTGAAACTATGTTATCACCCATATATAAAGAAATAACGGTGTTTGAGAGAAATAAAATTACACGACAATTTCTTTTGTTGTCTCGAGATAATGGTAGTACTTTGTTGATGTTAGACTAGAAAAGATAGTAACATTTTCTACTTCTAACTTTATACCTTTTCGTATAACGTAAACTTCGAAACAATATTTTTAAATCCATTTTAATCTATTCGGATACTAGAAACCTATTATTACTCTTTTATTAAAATAACTATTGAGATCTAAGGTGTATTAACTACGAATAAACAAAAACTATTTAAATGAAAAATAAATTAGCCTAAATTATAGATTTAGTAAAAACAAAAAGCCTACATACCATTTTTCTTTGTTATATTAAAAGTACCTCTCTTTTTTATGAAGGTTATGGCGCAGGAAAAAGATTTCACATTATTTCGAACTACTTTTCGTAATGAAGCTTTTACTAATACAAAGGATATATAATTTTATTTGAATCTTTATAAAAAAGAATTTTATGCGAAAATCAATATTTCTTTCAACTTTCACAAACGGAGGTTACAAATCTTTATTCATTTAACTACACATTGCGAGAATTGGGTGGGAATATAAATAATTATATGACTTACTGAGGTAAAACCTACAATTATTTATATTGATAAAATTATCTGGGTCAATTTTATCAATATAGCGTGCGTGTGTTTTGAGCGCACTTTTCGAAGTTTAAAATAATGGTTTAAAGATGTAATGGCCCGATGTCAATTGAGAATGCCAATATCAAACAACCAACCCTGACTTGGCCTCCTGGTTGCTGAGAATTTCTTGACGGAAAAATTCATTTACTTACTGTTTTTGGCCTAACTTGAGATTTGGAACCAAGGCAGCCTAACGAGGCAGCTAAAACTAGAATAGAAATTTGAGTAACAATTTGATAAGTATAGAAATAATGTCTAATAATAAATGTAACATAATCAAGTTTCAATGCAATGATGTAATTGTAAAAAATCTAAAATTTCGGAGTTTGTTGATAAAAGTTAGAAGGTAGCGGTATTGTTTGCGAGTAATGCAATTGTACTGTCATTCTCTTTGTTGCGTTGAGATAATAGTGCAACTTTGCTATTTGAGCAGGTAAAACTAGCAATATTTTCCATTTCTAAACTCCAGCTATTCTTTTCATTTTAAAAGCCGAGAGATTATTATCTCTTTCATTTACGAATCAGATGGCGTCTCACTATTCCAAGAGGTGGTGGTTTTTGTTCAAATTTTTTAGTAAATTAATTTTATTACCAACTGATTCCACTTCCGTTTTTTTTTCTTTATCCGTCACTAGAAGTATAGTTTTAGCAGGCGTATAACATGAAAATATTCAGCCTGTAAAAGTTTACACCTGTGAACCCTTGACCTATTCACTATTGTGGAAATATTGTATACTATTGCACGGATTTTTTTTAATCGCACGCTTGGCAAGCAGATAAGCAATAGTGTAATAGTTGAGGTCCACTATTAACAGACTCTGAGTGGTTTAGTGGTGGAGAAATGAAACTACTATTTTATGTGCAAACGAATGGTGTATCGAGTATTGAATATGGAATACCTTTTTACGTCAACCCTGCCTATATTTATATGTCCGGCTATTTAGGGTTGATTATCCTGGCTGCTACAATAGCATCGGCGCATCGCATAACTCAAAATTATCAGAAATACATACCTGTAATTTCACACACCTAATATGTCCCCTTGAATAAATAAAATCCCAAATTGCATGAATTAACCTATTACAGTTCTTGTGTTATTAGTCTGGTAATATAATTGAATTCTCGAATTAACCTTTTATGAGTATAGTTCTTAAGTTATAAGACTAAATGTCATTTTTATCACCTACTCTGTGAACTCCTCGTCAAAACCTAACAAAATAAAGATTACTAAAAAACGTCGGTAAAACTTGCCAATGAATTTGTCGATTGACTTGTCGTTTTAGATTTTAAAGTTAAAAAAATATAAACATTAAAGCGTAATACATACGCAAGAGAAAATTTTTAAAGACGTCATAAATTTAAAATAGAGTCCAAGTTAGGTAAAAACGAAGAACGGAATCTTCGACTTCGTCGATAAAAATAAGTTGAAAAAGATATCTGAACGTATGCTATGCTAAGTTCCATTGTAGATCGTTATATCAAGTAAATAACCTTTTAATGTTTATATAGTATAAGGGTGTCAAACGAGCACACATTCTATCCGATGGTACTCGTAAGTATATAATGTAGACCATAGACATTTACACCTATCCTCAATTAAGAATCAAAATGCTGATGCATTGTCACCCTTGAGGACTAAGATGGAATGCCTCGTTTTCAGTGGAAAGGGTCTCTGGTTCTCCACAATAACGATACGAAACATACAGCATTAAACTGTATGGATTCTGCGGTCCATAGATAACAACATCTATCCTGGATTAAGTATCAACATGTACGTTGTCAGCATAGCTGAGGACTGTAAGAGCCTTCGAATCAAGTTGGAACGTTATTTGTATGCTATTAAAACATGAATTACCATTTTAAAACGTTTACCTGTCAGTCTGTTTGTCTGTCTGAACTAATTAGCTGAAATAGCTGAGTTAACTGTGATGAAACTTAACGAAGTTAGAGATGTTAGAGAAAAACGCCTGGAGTGATCTAGATTATATTTTACCCAAGAAACATTGGGGATTTTTTGTGATATTATAGTAATAGTGTTTGAAGCATATATCATAAACTTGAAAAAATGTAAAAAAAACAATCGAACTAAACTTGTTTGGTTCACAATTTTTTTACAATAATGTTCTCAAATTATCTTTTATCTCTTTGAGTTTTTATTCCTAATCGATTTTTAACATTTTTAGTACAATATCAATTTTCAAAAAATCTAAGGTTAAGACCTTTTTACATTTGATTAATAGATTTTATTTTAATTTTTAATGTTTTCTCATATCCCACGTAGCTTTCGAGATGATAGCAAAAACTATTTTATCACCCCTTCCCAAAGGCCACTACCACTACCACTACACTGATTATATACCTGAAGGTTATTTGTTTAAGTTTTATGCGGACGAAGACACGGGTAAAAGATAGTGTTTAATGAATAAATTTAATATATTCCGACGAACGAATAAAGAAAGACGGCGTGCTGCGTACATTTATAGAGACGCAATAAATAAGCAGTGTAGTGGCGGTGTAAGAACATTTACTACCAAATATCATCACGTGGATGTCATAAGAGGCAACAGACGAAAATAAATTAGGAGATGGGCAGCAGCGTCTTCCTGATAACGATTAAATACACTGTGGTTGCCAATCCGCTTGCCAAGCGTGGACACTTTGGCAAATGAGGAAATCTATGGGGCAGGTCTATGTTTACCAGTGGACTTTATTAGGCTTTAGCGGTAACGGTACGAATTAAATCAAAAGCATCTTCAACTTATTATAAGAACGATTTATTTTATAGGATAAGGTTGAGAAACAAGCACACAGTCCACCTGATGGTATGTGGATGCTATGACCCATAGACATCTTATGTAATCTCGATTAAGAATCAAAATGTGATGCGTTGTCACCCTTGAGAACGCTTGGAATAAAGAGATATTTCACATTAACGAATGTAAGAATTAATGAAAATAATTCATTGTAGTATATATACTTCATATACAATGAACAAAAAAAACATGAATTATATAAAGGTACAATTGGCGGACTTATAGCTTATAAGAGATTTAGATAAGACAACCACATTGCAGTGACCAGTTTGAAATTATCCTAAAGCGTTAGGTTTTGTTCATACTCGCTCTTTCCAATGAGCCATCGCATTCTCTTTGTCGAATCTCTTGTTTAGCTTAGTATCCCATGAGATCTGGTACTAAGGCTACTAAGGTCTTGAGATTGCAGCCAATATTTATTTTGTGCAAAATCAAAATGTTTTAAACTTGATGTCTGGTTATTTGTAAATATTCCTGTGTCTCTCAGATTGCATTACACAATTTAAAAGGAATGAGTATCGTTGTCTTTCTAAATATATATGTCGCGACATACTGTTTTTTCATACTGTTTGTTCATAATAAATAAGAATAATGATTTCTTATATTTACACGAACACTACACATTGATTAAAACTACTTTTCGGATTTCATCGCGTTTATTTATTTTATTTTTAATACCCGTTTCGTAGATCAAACCAAAGGCAATTATTAAAAAGCTGAAGGTACTCCGGGTTAACTTTGACATCGAAACGTCAGTCACCTTAGTCCCCCGTGACCATGGGTGCTGGAAAGCACCCAAACATCGTTTCAGGTTGTTTGTTTTTCATGTGATGATTATTGTTACAGTATTGTTTAAATTCAAGTACTTAACAAAGCTACTTATATTAATTTAATAAAAAACAATGGCGCATTATTGAATTCAAGGACTTATGTATAAGAGGCGGTGTGGAACTGGTATTACAACATCCATTAGTGAAATAAATGTGCAATAAATTACTAGAAGCGAGCGCAGAAACTCGTTCATCTGAAAAAAAACGCGATGTGCTCGTGTAACTGACGTGATATGTGAAGCGACTGATGAATGTTGATGGGCTTCCTGTACAGCTTATAGATTATATCTTTAACGAATTGGCATTTTATAATTAAAAGTGTCAACTAAGATTAATTAGTATAATGTACTAATGTAATTGTAATTCTAATAATGTACTATTGTAATTCATTGTTAATTACCAGTACCCGGTTGACCGAGCTTTGCTCGGTATTTTTCGCTCGGTTTTTTTTTTAATTCGTGTGTTTTGGATTTTTTTTTTTGGTTTAATTTAAATTTTCGTATTTTTAAAAAATACTAAAAAAATGGCTCGAAAAAATAGATATTCTCAAAAAAGAAAGAAATTTGAAAAAAAAAATTAAAAAAAGTCGGTCGGTCTGGGCTCGAACCATGGTATTACGATTTTGTGACCGTCCAATATACTAATTAAGCTATTTGTTATCATTAACAAACTGTCAAAATTTATCTTCTTATGCTAACGATATTGTAGCAGTTTTTCATTGCCTAAAAACACGGACAAAAAGACATTTTCTAAAAATAAATCCCAGCTAGATCGATTTATTGCCCCCGAAACTCCCTGCACACAAAACTTTATGAAAATCGTTGGAGGCATTTCCGAGTTTCCGATTATATATATATATATATAATTATACATACATTCAAGAATTGCTCGTTTAAAGGTATAACGATTACGATTATACGCCATTAAAAGTTCACTGTTGAACATAGGCCTCTTCCATAAATTGTGCCTAATTGCCACAGTTGCCACGTTTGGCAAGCGGGGTGGCAAAGCAGTATTTTATTTTTTATAAAGCTGTTTTCATGAAGATGCTCTTGCCCATCTCCTGGTTCAGGTTCCCTTCGTCACTTCTTACGACACCCACGGGTTGATTTAGGAAAGTGGATATTCTTACACCGCTATTATACTTTGAAACAAATTCATCATCATTACAGCCTTTCACAAGTCCACTGCTGAACGTAGGCATCCCCCAAGGAATGCCACAAAGCACGGTCCTGAGCCACCTGCATCCATCGACTTCCTGCATGTCTTACCAGATCGTCACTCCATCTAGTGGGGGGGTCGCCATACACTACGCACACCGGTACGAGGCTGCCACTCGAGAACCTTTCTTCCCATCGGTTATCGGTTCTTCGAGCTATATGGTCGGCCTACTGCCACTTAATCCACGCATAAAATTATCCGTTGGGCTATGTCGGTCACTCTGGTTTTACTGCGGATATGCTCATTTCTGAGTTTATCACGCAGAGAAACTCCGAGCATAGCCCTCTCCACAGCGCTGAGCGAACTTGAGCTAATTCATTCATATAAGTAATTGCGCTTTAATTTATAAAAATGTACACTAATAAATTTAATTTTAAATTTAAAATCCTTTTCCTTGTCTATCATTACCTAGTTATGTTTATAAGAGTTTTCATTATAACAACTTATGATAATACTCAGTCTTGTGTAAACAAAGATTGTGACAGTAATAAAATTGCGTATTTTTAAATAGGCCATAACCGTTAACCGTTACAATCTACTAAAGTCCACTGCTGAACAAAGGCCTCCCCACAGATTGCCTAATAGGTATTTGCCATAGTTGCTACGCTTGGCAAGCAGGTTGGCGACCGCAGTTTTTTATCATTAGTCGTTATTTGGTAGACGCTGCTGCCCATGCTCTAATTTGTTGCCCCTTACGACCTCCTACTTCCATTGACGTCCAGTAAATTTTAACAAGTCGTCGTTCCATCTAGTGGCTGACTAATTAATAAATAAGCATAATTTTGTAGGATTGCACTATATTCCTTATTTATAATTAAACACGTCACTTATATTCAAACAGTTACGAGGTTGTTACGTGTAATTTACTTATTTTATCTAAAGTTTGCTTTTTGCTAATTAACATCAGGGTAACCAAGCTAAAATGATCTCTGAAAACATGAGTCATAATAATGTGACTAGTAAGAACTAGAAGAGGTCAACATAATTTTGTTGTTGATCCACGCCTATCATGGACGTTCAATTTGAGATAATTAATTTGTTTAAGTTTATAAGAAATCATATCTGATATAATATTACAGTAGCAGTTCGCAAATTCGAACGTGATAATGAGAAGGAACTTGTGAAATTATAAATTCTCATTTCCAATGTAAATAAACGTAATTGAAAATGAGTGAAGTGGATTTAGCAGGGTTGGAAAACAATGGTACGTAATAAGTATTCTTTATATTTCTATTTCTTCGTCAACTGCAAGTTATAATTCAGATAAGATACGCATGGATGTTTTTCGTTTTGATATTTTCTCATTTAGTTATTTTAATTATATTAATCATTATTGCTTAAATCTTGTTGTTGTGTCAGAAAGTTAGCGGTGCTTTATACTAGTGCCTCTAAAATCACTTAAAGCCGTTTCTCTTGTGCCTGATATTTGTCCTGTCGTATCGGATTGCTGCACCTTCAGACTATGAGAGTTAGGAAACAGAGAGTTCACTTGTACTTGCGCAAATCGGTCTAAAGCAGTCGAGATAATATTATGCAGAAATATTAGTGCGTGATCTGTTTAATATTATTCTGTGAATGATGTTTTAAAAATGAAAATTTAAACGTGTCAAGTTATATTTGATGTATGTGACTAAACCTAGTTTGGTAGTAGAAGGTTTTTTTTTAATTTAAAATAAATCGAATACAAAGTTATTCTTGGTCAGCCTGTAGGACCATTTGTTTGATCAGTACCGATTTTTTTTAATGATTTTTCCTTAATCATAAGCCTGGGCAAAAACATGAATGTGTAAAAAGTAAAGAAGTAATTTAATATGGTTAAAATAATAATAAACGAAAATAAATAATGATTTCACTCTAATTTCTTTCAGTAAAAGAACAACAGGATGCCAAAATCCCGACGGCTATGCAAGAAATAAACACAGCACTAAAAGAATGTGGAGTCGGTTGGTTCCATGTTTTGCTTTTAAGTACATCGTGCGTTGGATTAATTGCTGGTGTTCTAGTGACAAATACAACACCATATTTATTACCAGTGGCAGAATGTGACTTAAATATGAGTTTGTTACAAAAAGGACTTTTGAATGCAATGCCTTATATTGGTAAGTTTCAAATGCAAATTTAAATATTTAGGTACTTTAAATGTTTATAAGATATATTTCTTATAAGCCTGAAGTGACAAAAATACGTAGAGTCCACCTCTTGGTAATGGCTACTGAAGTACATGGACACCTGCAATTAAAACAAAGAAGTTTAGCCTTTTTGCGTTGCGTTCTTCTTCACGCTGCGTGGTCACCTCTGTGTACTAAATTGTTATGCCTCGCAGCCTGTAATAATTATACTGGCTTTTCATATCCCTAGACCGGAAAACAGCGGTACAATAATTGCTATTAAGCAGCAAAAAAGTAGATGGTACCTACCCAGACTTGGTTGTAGACATAAAAGGAATCAAAAAAGTATTTTTAGATATTTAGTTAAAGTAATAGAAAACCTTTAATTGTAGTCGCTTTTTACGTTGTGGCACGAACGGGTCGGCTCGACCGGGAAAGGATCAAGCTTGCACAGAATACCAACATAAAATAGGAGTTAATATTGATGTGTTTCGTATGGTGAGTGTAGAGATCCGGAGACCCTTTTTACTAGAAATGAGGCGTTCCATCTAAGTCCTCAGGGTTAACAACGCATCTGCATTTTGATTCTTAATCGAGAATAAATGTGATGATGTCTATGGGCTATAGCATACACTTATTACCAGGTGGACTGTGTGCTTGTTTATCATCCCGATTCTATAAAAAAATCTGCAAGTATAATTACTTAACACTGACAGATTATGTAATGAACGCTTTATAAAGATAATGTCTCAACATATGGTTTCATAGAAGAAAATTGTATCACAATCACCTCTACCTGCATTAAGTAAAGTGAAAATCGATAAATATGTGGTATAAGTTGAGTGTGTTTGTGTTATATAGATTTTTGGATTATAATGTGTGTGAGTGAATCTATGGTAGTGTTTACAAAATTGCTAGCAATCTTCATAGTATGCTATGCTATGGTGGTCAAATAATATAGATTTTTTTTTTTTTTTCCTTTTCTTGGCCTGCACAGTTTGTGCGTCAGCCATGCAAGAAGGTTAGGAAGTAAGATTTATTTTATTGAATTGGAAGTTGGAACGGAATTTGAAAAAAGGATCAGGTAAATTTAGTATATAAGTACATAAATGATTATAATTTTATATTGTTATGAAAAATGAAACTGGCTAAAATTTTATATACATCAATATTTACATAAGATAAAAGGACAGAAATTGAAGTAGGAAAAGGAATTTTGATGGACAAAAGCGAGGAAATAAAAGCGGAACGGTCAAGTCGAGGACAAGCAAAAAATATATGGTTAAAATCCCCAACGTCATTGCCACACTCACATATATCGCTAGGCAAAAGTTTAAGTCGTGCCAAATGCAAGGGAGTGCATGCATGGCCCAGCCTCATACGAATAAGGGTCGAAGTGATAGCTTTACCAAACGTCAGATTTGAAAACCACGGTTTATGAGGTATATCCACCTGGATCTTGCTATAATATCGACCTATAGTCTGACTTGAAGAACGCCAAATATGTGTCCAAGAATTCAATAACTGGGATTTAGGAAGGAGAGCCAAATCACAACAAAAGTTTTTGTACGGAACTAGATCTCCGTCATTGACTGCAGCTTTGGCAAGGCTATCGGCCTTGGTATTGCCAAAGATACCTGAATGCACCGGAATCCAAGCAAAGGAAACTGTGTAATTTTTGATGTAACATTGATACAATAAATCACGACATGCAATAATAACTGGATGATTGTTTCTGTTGTTGCTAAAAAGGAAATCTTTCCAAGGCTTGTAGGGCACTTTTAGCATCGGTAAAAATTATTGAGTTTTTTAACTTCATGATTAAAATGTACTCCAGAGACTTCAACAGACCAAAACATTCTCCAGTAAATACTGAAGTCTCTGGAGGCAATTTTATTTTCTGTACAATGCCAAACTGTTGATGGAAAACACCAACTCCCACACACTTCTCGGAACCGGGTTTGGAAGAATCACTAAAAATTAAATGGCAATGTTTCCATCGGCTGTCACTATCAACTATATTAATAAATTTGACATTGGCAGAAGTATCTTGTTTACATACACCGAAATCAAACAAAATAGATGGTTTTAAAATTAAGGCATCATAGTTAACACAAAATATAGGAAGGAATTGTGATCTATGTGTTGGAGCTTGAAGAGCTAAGAATTTTTGGAGACTAACAATAAGGCATGGCGACGATTTATGAGCCCAGTACGGATAATCCATACATTCCAACAGAGACCTTAACTTAGAGTAAAGAGGATGATTATAGACTTGGAATGCTCTAAACAGGAACCTGTCACAAAGAAATTGTCGTCTGAGATGCAGGGGCGCTTCAGAACATTCAACCTGCAAAGCGTTAATAGGGCTCGAACGCATAGCCCCAGCAATTATTCTCAGAGCCTTAGACTGGATAATGTCTAATTTATGGAGAGCTACTGCATTACAGGGTTCAAGAATAAATGTTCCATAGTCTAAAATACTCCTTATAAGGGCATTATATAGAAGCTTTAGAGAGAAAGGGTGGGCTCCCCACCAAACTCCAGAGAGGCAGCGCAGTATATTTAGAATCTTCTCACATTTGGCACTTATATAGTAGCAATGAGGGATGCCTGTAAGTCTCGAGTCTAAAATTACTCCAAGAAATGTTGCTTCGCTTTTAACGGGAACTCTAATGTTATTATAAAGTACAGACACTGGAGGTGGAACCCTCATACGAGAAAATAAGACTATACTACTTTTAGAAACTGAAAGGCTGAGACAGTTATTGTCAAGCCAAACTTTTAGTAACTTAAGGGAATATGTCATAGTATCAGACATGTTGTGAACAGAATCACCAGAGACATAGAGGAGTAAATCATCTGCATATTGGAGAGTGCTAACTTTACCCTTAAGGGAGGCTTCCAGATCATGAGAATATATATTGTAAATTAAGGGACTTAAAACTGAGCCCTGGGGTATACCTTTCCAGGCAATACGGGATTGGTAAGAGTCTTCTGATATTACTTTAAGCATTCTACCAGAGAGAAGGTTGATTGTAAATCTTATAAAAATTTGTGGGATATCCAAATTAATCATTTTTTGTTTCAGAATTGAAAGGTTGACATTATCATAGGCTGCAGATACATCTAAAAATGCTGCTAACACAGAGTTATTGTGCGAAAATGCCAATCTTAAGTCTGTCATAAAAATGCTGAGACTATCCATTGTACTCCTACCTTTCCTAAATCCAAACTGGTTTGGAGATAGTAACCCCTTACTCTCAATAAACCATTCTAACCTATTTTTAACTAAATGTTCAGAAATTTTGGAAATAACTGAAGCTAATGCAATTGGTCTGTAAGATGATGGATCATTAATCGGTTTGTCTGGCTTATGTATTGGGATAATTTCATGAATTTTCCATGATGGGGGAATATTACCTGTTGTTAAAATTGAATTAATTAAACTAAGAAAATAAGAAAGGCAGGAGTCGTTCAGGTTTTGAAGAAAAGAATATGGGATTCCATCACAACCTGGGGCTGAGTCCCTAAGTTTTGAAAGAACCCCTTTGAGTTCTGAAAGGCTAAAGAAAATGAATGAATCGCTACTATCATGCTGGGAGAGGAGAGAAGACTGTAGGTCAGAAGAAATATTATCTATAGATGGGACAAATGGTGGGGCTAATTTGTCAAGAAACAAATCAACTGTACTGCTATCCATAAAAGGAAACCTTGGAGGCTTAAAAGCGGATCTGAATCTACGAATATTTTGCCAAACTTCAGATGGAGAAATGTGTGGTGAAATTGAGGCACAAAAAGATTTCCAGCCATTAAATCTTTTTTTGTTTTAATAATTTACGTGTTTTAGTTATAAGGTTACAAAGAATATTAAAATTTTGTGTTGTAGAATTTTTCCTGTAATTTTTTTCAGCTATCTTTCTCTCAGCTATCGCAGCAGAACACTCACTGTCCCACCATGGAGGTGATGGAATATACCCATTGCCACTATTATTTTTAATAGGAAAAACTTCCTCAGCAGCCTGTAGTAGGGCCCGTGTAAAAGCTTCAGCACAAAGATGATTATTGTTGTCATTTAGTGGAGGTATAGTTGATAAATTTTGTTGAACTTTATCTCTATATAATGACCAGTTGGCATCGTTAAGTTTATATTTTAGCCGGGGAGGAGCCTTATACATCTTTTCGCCAATTTTTTGAGGAAATGATATGATTAACGGAAAGTGATCGCTTCCATATGACGACGATAGAGGCCACCAGTTTAATGTAGGAGCTAGGGAGGGACTACACAGGGTAAGGTCTGGTGCACTAATACCCTCATGGGGCCGAGTCCTTCTAGTAGGACAACCATAGTTTAGAAGGCATAAATTATTATCATCTAAGATGTCTAACATTCTAGCCCCATAATGGTCAGACTTAGAACTTCCCCACATAGAATGTTGTGCATTGAAGTCTCCCATGACCAATATAGGGCGTGGGAGGGAAGATAGAATGTTACGAATATCGTCGAAGACTTCAGTGGAAGGGTGAGGTGTATACATATTTACAAAACAAATATTATTTACACTAACAGCAATAATTGAAAATTTATTACTGTGATTAGGTATGGGTATGTGGACAAAGGGCACACCGCCCTTCAGAATTAGTGCAACTCCTCCATACCCATCTGTTCTGTCTTCTCTAAGACAGATATGTCCTGGAATTCTAAAGTTGAATCCAGGACGAAGCCAAGTCTCTTGAAGAGAGACTGCAAATGGTTTGTAACTATTCAATAAGAAAATTAGGTCACTTTTTTTTGCTATTAATACTCCGGCAATTCCATTGAATCACCAGAGACTGGTTTCGTGGATGGTCCTGACTGTCCATGAGTTAAAAAACTTTTTGAAGAAGCAGCATCGTTGGACGGTATTTTAATTAGGTTATGTTGTGAAAGGTACTGAATTATAGAAATGATGAGATCCTTTGTTATTATTTCTGATAGATCTTTGTAATTTTTGAGACAACCTGTAGAAGAGGAAGGAATGTTGCTGTAATCTTGGATAAGCTCTGCATGCGCTTTTTGATCATATCCCTTACTAGTATTTCTGGGACGAGCTTTGGGTTTCGAGAATACTGTTTTCCTATATGACTGTGTGTGACTCTTAGAAGGGCTTGTTGAATTATAGGGGCTGGAATAAGTAATAGTTCGACCAGAAGGGGCCAATGAAGCAGAAGCAATAACGTCAGCATAAGATTTCGAAACTGGTGGGTGGATTTTACTGGCTTCTGAATAAGATATAGAGTTTCTAGCCATTGTTTCTTTTATAGCTTTTTGCCTAGCGTACTCCGGACACTTTTTGTCTGTGGCGAAATGGGAACCAGAACATAAGATACACACAGCATCATCTCTTTCAGTCTCGCAGCTTATACCTGAATGGTTGTCTCCACATTTGTAACACCTTGGAGAGCCTCTGCATTGCATTTTGGTGTGACCAAAACGACAGCAATTAAAGCATTGCAGCGTGGGGTAAATATAAAGCTCTACAGATAGGGAGTTGAAACATATAAAGACCCTGGGAGGTAGCACCTTCCCATCAAAGGTTAAAACTACAGTCTCAGTTGGAATGAACTTGGGTGTTTCGCCGTCATATACCTTTCTGTTTAATCTCCGAACTTTCAAAATACTTCCACAGTTCTGCGGAAGGTCTATATTTTCCATTATATCTTTCTCATCCCAATCACATGGAACACCTCTCACTATTCCCATGCGGGTGATAGTGAAGGCTGGAATAAATGCTTTGTATTTATTAACATCAAGAGATTTGTGATTTAGAAATGTGTTAGCATCCTGAAATGTTTCAAATTGTAAATACAATCTGTTTCTTCCAATTTTTTTTGATGCTTCCCTCTACAATGCTTTTTAATAAATTTTTTTTAAGGAATAATCCAAATTGTACTGGGTGAATAGATCCAGTTTGATTTGGTTGTAAGATTTTTTGGACATGGACAACATAAGGCGCAGGATCTGACGCCTGGTAAAGCAACCTAGCAGCGCGGGGCTTACTTGTAATATTGTTAGAGTGAGTGTCATCATTATGGTGAATTTCAGTGTTTTTATCATCAGAATCAAGCAATTTAGTAATAACATTATCCTTTAAATCGTTAGGGGAAAGTTGGCAGTCTGATAGACCCGTTTGTCTGTGATTCCTTCTCTTCTTTTGGTTTCTAGCTGAAATTCTCTTTCTTTTCACCGATTTCGTGTTTTCCGAACAGTCTGTATCTATAATTGAACCTTCCGTTTCCATTCCCGACGCATCGATTGTGACTACATGAGACACTTGGAGGGATGTCCCTCCAGGGTCTTCGGGCTCCAACATGGACGCCAAGAGAAAAATCCTATTTACATATAATACAATGAAATGACTTACCAGATGAAGAAATCAAGCTAAAACTATAAATAATCAACAATAACTACTAATATATATACTTTACAACTTAACTGATCCTGTAATATCAATTTAATTTAATTTTCAAAAGTTTAGCCAAAAAAAGGACGCCCGCCTACTTCAAAACTTCCCGCGCTTCCTAATATAGATTTACTACGTACTATAGTCAACCAAATCTAAGAAATACGTTTTGACAGCTGTCAGATTTATTGCACTAAGCACGCCAACCAAAAAATGAGAACGCACAGTAATTGATTCTTCAAAAAAATCGATATCAATTATTTAGAGTTGGTAATCATTCACAGTTAGGTTTAAATAATACCAAAATAAATTAGAAACGTATAATTTAAAACAAAATATTTATCATTTTCTTCGTATTTGTTGTAACTGCTTATTTCTAGAGGAAAAGTCATAAAAAATTAATATTGAAACTAGATTAAAAATAAATTTATTCAATCACTTTCACTACCACTGGTTGAGCTGTCGTTGTTAAGATTAATTATTATTTGATTTTCAATAATGCAATCAAAATTAATGTCTCTTTTAAAGTCATCCATAATCATGTTTTTTGTTTTTTCTACCACTTTTGCCCAATCATCCTTTGTGACATGGGTACATGCTTCCTTCCATCTTCTTTGTCGTGAAAGGTGGCTTGGTGTTATGTCGTGCTACGTAGCCTATAAAAAAGCATAAGATATTTTAATTTTGTGTGTGTTTAAGTAAAGTTAATATGTTTTCACTTATCATATAAGAACTAGCCTTTGATTTGGGGATCTTATAACTTTATGCCCGTGCTCTTCTAATGCTAATTTATCAATAACATATAAAGGTTTACGTGGTTTATTTTGCTTTGCTAATTGTATTAGCTCAGCTTTCAATAACTTCATGTCCGCTTCCAAACCTTTGTGTTGCAGCCATGGTATTAAATCTGCTTTCTTATTCGCTTGGGTTGGGGCTTTGTGGATTTGGACAGAATTGTACGAGGCGTTGTCCATTATTATGCTGCTATTCGCAGGAATATTTCGGAAAAGGGTTATAAATCACTCTTTGAATTTTTCTGCATCCACTTCCTCATGGTAATCTCTTATACTCTTTGATTGGAAGGCTAATAAATAATTTTGTACAAATCCTCCTCCGGCTGATCCCGCATGGCAAACTATGAGGCGCCCACCTTTCCCCGCGGGCACCTTCGAGCAAGTTGCTGTATTGTCGTCTGTCCATATTTGCGCTACAGTGTGGTTGGCGTTTAACCACGTTTCATCAAGAAATATGACGTTGTCCCAATCGTTTATATTTTTCATTTCTTTAAAAAATGTTATTATTTTACGTTTGTCAAGTTTTTTATATCGAAAGCCTATGCGTTTTAAAATGGTTCTCAACGACTCTACACTACCACTGTACAAACCGGCATCTATTAAACTTAATTGCAACTTCGCCACAGTAGGATATTAGCCTCTTATTAAATAGCCGTAGACATGTTTTCTAATTGCATCTGCGTCGAATTGATCGATACCTGTTACTGGTTTGTTCTTTTTTTCGTTTTTTTCGGTGTGTGAAGTAAATTATTCTCACTGCCTGCTAGTCCGTACTTTTAGTGACGATCTTTGCAACGGTGCGTTTGCCAATCCCGAGTGCTACACCGACACGATCCAGCACTTATGTCACTGGTAAAAGAGCCCCACGGTTTTTTGACTCACTTTCAAAATATTCGCGTAATTTCACCACCAATGCACGAGCTTGACGGTTTAAAGTACGACTACCACAACTATGTTTTCTTTTCGACATTATGATCACTTGCTTAGTCAGAGTCCAGTACATAAATTGCCAAGGTCAACGAATATAGAAGAAATGGTCCAAAAAGTTAAAGCCGGGTCACAAAATAAGAAAACAAACACAAAATCAAAAAAAAATTGCGGATAGTAAACTCCCAAAATGGCGGGAATGTTGACAAATTAAAAAAAAATAAACTTGTTTTATTTATGATTCATGTGATTGTAATTTTAAAAATAAAATAAAATAAAACAAATAATACATTCAAGAAAATTAATAATTCGATTATTTGAATATTTTTACCGATTATTTGAATATTTTTGCCGATTATTCGCATAACAATGAATTTTAATCATCCAAGCACTACGGTGATCTACATAGCGACATATCATTGATATGACGTCAAGTAAAAAAAGTTGATACTGGTTATTTTTTAATATTTTGCTTTGTTTGAAAAATTTAATATTTTTTAATTAGTGATAAAAAACTATAAACGTTGTAAAAAATATAGGTAACTTAATAATTCTTTGGATTTACGTAAAGGGTTATTTTTAATCTTGTGAGTACGCTTGTGCAAAGTTATTGCGAAATGATTAAAGTGAAACGTCAAAAGGTATTCCTTAGATTTGGTTGACTATAGTAATGTATTAAGAAAAATACCTTTTTCATTAATTAACCAAATTCTTTGTTTGACCTGCAAAAATCGTTACGTTATAAGTGTGGGAATTAGCCAAGTGAAACTTTTGTCTGTAAAACGCCCTGGTGAAAAAAGACAAAATTACTATGTAATTAGTGCTTCATGCATTCCTGTATTGACATTAGCGTCTTTTAAACAGGTGTAAAATATGTATATAAAATATAAATATTTTGATAAAATGAAAAAAAAATAATCCAGCAGCTCAGTTCCTTGCTGATTAAGTAAATATATTATTTAAGATATGCACATAGAATTAAAGGAAGAATAAATAAATAAAATTTAAAAATGAATTATTTACTGTCTGATGATAAGGTATATATCTATATTGCGACATTCAACTGATTGAAAAAAATCTCGTATTAATGCGACTGAATCTTTTTTTAAACAAATTATTAATCTGCGAAATTGTGTGTAAGCATATCCACTACCCCGTAACGTCCTGTGGTTGTAAGGGGCGACAGAGGAAAACACACCAGGGGATAGTTAGCACCGACTTCCTAATAACAAATAAATAAAAACTGCGTTTGCCAACCCGCTTGCTAAGCGTGGCGGCAGTGAAAAATATGCCCCCTATGAGGCAATATATTGGGGTATCCTATATTTAGCACTGGGCTTTTGATAGGCTGTAACGGTAATTATTTCAGTGGTACAGATTCTGCATTCTGCTTTAGTAGAAGAGATCTGCTTATGAGTCAGGTTTGGTGCCTACCGTTTACCGCTTCCTACTTTCTAGCGGCTGTGCACACACTGCTGTATTTCGGTTTAAAGGATAAGAGAACTTAATGTTCACGATACTTCACAGATCCACTGGCTGAAGTACCTAATCGCTTTCCATCAGATTGGTCTATTAGACTGTTCGATAATATTTCACACTAAAGAAAGACATAAAATATATGTGTTTATAAAATAGGGAGCTTAAACGATGATGATTGATACACGGGATATTTAAGTCTTCCTTAATAATAAAGTCGGGTAAATAATTTATTTTTACGTTATGAGTTTTTTACAGGAATGACATTGGTATCGATAGTCGCTGGGTTTTTGACGGACACGTTTGGTAGAAAAATATTTGTCGTATGTGGCTTTGGTGGACTATTTTTGTTTACTGTAATTGCTGGTTCAAGCCAAACATATGAAGTTCTAGTGATATCAAAATTTTTCGAAGGTATTCTGTAAGTAAATCAATAAAGTGCTTAACTGTAAAATAAGTATAAGTGTAAATATATAAAGATAATTGTAGTCATAAACCAATAATAGTTATACCTACTATATAAAAAGTTGTACGAATATGGAGGTTTTCTTATTGCAGCAATATTATTGCAGCATAGTGCTCAATCATTGGTCATATCGTTGCTGCATCCCAATGAATTATTCATTTTAAATTAATTTCCTTCATATTTCATGTTTTTATTTTGTTTTGTAGCAGCGAATAAAGTTGCTTCTTTCTTTCTTACTTTTTCATACTGCGCAGATCCAAAATTCGATATGAAAACTGTATGTCTGAGAAATAAGATAAAAGTATTTCGAAGACATGTGAAGTTCGCAAACACGTATTAGGGCAGCGCAGCGGACACAGCCTTGCATTAAAACCCTCTCAGAAGTGAGAGGAGGCCTGTGCCCAGCTATGGGACGTATATAGGCTGTAAATTTCATAATTGCTTTATTACATAATTATAAATTAACGTTACCAACAAATTATTTGCGTCATACATCATTTTTACAAAGCACAATTTTATCAGTTCGGTATGAAGGACCTTGACTCATGACTGCTTGTGGTTGACTTGGTCTTGGCCTTGGTCAAGTGATTGTAGTAGTGCGACTGCTGACCATGAGGTGCTGAGTTTGGTCGGGCCAAAAATCAATTATTGAGTTTTTCCGTGAAGAAATTCTCAGTAGCTGCCCGGAAACATAAAGCTGGGGCTTGCACACCCCCGTGCTTCTGAAAGTCCGTAAAGCCGTTGGTCCTGCACGTGATCTCTCGTTGGTTGTGTCGCTTTACAGTCTCATCGGATTATGAGGGTGGGGGAATGGAGAGTGCACCTGTGCTTGCGTATATACTTGGGCACTATAATCATGTCCTGCGCCGATGGTTAGTCCCCGTTGAGGCTGGCTGCCGTGAACAAAATTCGGTGTGGAGGACATTATTATTATTATTACGATTATGAAAGACTTTATCATACTAAATATACCGTTACCGTTGCTATTACTATCACTATTTAAGTTCGGGCTGAACAAAGGCCTCCCCATTGATTTTATTATAGGCAATATTTGTCATAGTTTCCACGCTTGGCAAGTGGGTTGGCAACCGCTTTTTTATTTTTACTCGTATTAGAAACACGCTGCTGCCTACCTCCTGGTTTTTCTCCTTATATCGCGTCTTACGACACCCACGGGATGATAGGGGGTAGTTGGTACCTACACTACACGATACTCGTACTAAAGATACTCGTATGTTGTAGAAAAAATATTCGCAATGCTAAAGTTATCCAAAAGGAAAGAGGTATACTTATCTAGAAATGAACTGTTTATTGAAACGAAACGAATATTTAGATTTTTAGTTTCATTCCATTTCAATCAGACTACAACAACATTTTGTAAGTTATTATTATTAAGTTTGATAATTAATACAATCAGGTGTTACTTTGCGGAAATCCAAGATATTAAAGATGTTCAAAATTAATACGCTAAGATCAACGTAAAAAATTAATTACACGGAACTTAGTTTAGCTAGTTTTTAACATCTTTAATATTAAATTGGAGTTGTATGATAATATTAAATTAGGGTTCCATTGATCAATCTGAGGAGCACAGAATTTCTTGTTTATTGTTAAAGAAGACATCTTGTAGTATTCGTTTCGTACTATTGGAGAATAGTTACTATGAATTAGTTTTTGAGATTATATAAAATTAGGGCTAATGAATACAAAATCGAGGCGTAGGCAAATAAAAGGCAAACTTACTGTGTAGTTAGTGGTTCGTGCACAGCCTTGTCTTGACTTAAGTTAGAGTGTGCAATACAACTTTAGTACGAAAAAGTAACTCGGAAAGTTATACTTTACAGAGGTTAATTTAATTTTTATTTCATAAAAATATTGTTCGATGAAAGTAATATTGTATAAAGTTAGTAAAGTTACAGCCTATATACGTCCCACTGCTGGGCACAGGCCTCCGCTCGTTTCTGAGAGGGTTTAAGGGCAAGGAATTGTCCGCCGCGCTGCCCCAATGCGTGTTGGCGAACTTCACATGTCTTCGAAATATATTTTTTTATTTATTTCTCTGACATGAAGGTTTCCTCGCGATGTTTTCCTTCACCTCCGATCACGTGGTAAATCAGCACCTAAAATTGCAATTAACAATTTCATTGGTGCCGGCGGGGATCGAACCCGGTTTAGTCTGTGAAATTTACAGCGAGCGCTAACTCTCTATTGTACTCTATTGTATATAATATAATATTTGAAAGGCCTCCCCGAAAGGAATATTTGAAAATCCCTTTGATTATAATAGGCGTAGTATGGAATGGTAAGTACCATTTATATTTATTACTAGCGACCCACCCCGGCTTCTAACCGTTGATTTCTGGATCTCTACAACAGCGCCACCTACCGAGTCTGATTGTGAATCTGAGCCACTCAGGGACCCACTCAAACACTTACGAAAAATTTCATCAAAAGGGTCGAGCCACTTTTATATATAGAGATAATAATATTATTAAAGACTAGCCATCGGCGCGCAGGACAAGATAATAGTGCCGAAGTATGTGCGCAAGCACAGGTGCACTTTCTATTCCTTCACTCTCATAGTCCGATGGGACTGTACACCGACACGACCGGAGAGAGATCAGGCTCACACAGCTTTACGCGCATTCCGATGCACGAGAGTGAGACACCGCCGATTTCCTGACTCCGGGCAGCTACTGAGAATTTCTTGACGGAAAGACTAAATGACTGATTTCATATATAATAATAAGCAAAATACCACTGATTCGCTTATCACGAGATCTTCGAAACTATACGCCCAACTCACTTGAAATTCGGCATATATACTCCTTTCTCGACGTGGCCACCCACAAGAAAGTATTTTGGAAAATTCAACCCATGTATATAATATATTACAAACGGTAACACCCGCTATTACCGTTTGTAATATATTATAAAGATGTTAAACATTAAATCAATCAAACAATAATGTTAATGTAGGAAAAATTAATATTACTATATGTACTTAAATATTATGTAAATGATGTAATATTTTATTTTTATATTACTTACTTCGGAAAATTCACATTTAAAGGTGCTATTTTCAAAATATGCCAGCAATGCTATAAACCATAAATCTTCGAGCTCTCAAGAATATTACGATTACTATTTTTCAGGACATATTTGTTTACGACTAGCGACTAGTAGCCGTATGCTATTGGATTATCTGGATCTAAAAGTCCTATAATGTGTGTCAACGTATCAAATGGATTAACTTCGTTTCATTTACAGTTTATCTTATTATCCATTTACAGCGCAATGCTGTTAATAAGAATCACTATTTAACATTACATGACCCTGTTTGATTTTATTTCGAAGTACTTACGTACATTTATACATCCATTGTAGCCTAAATTCCACGGCTGAACACAGGCCTCCTATGTAAATTTCAGGTTTATATAGATATAGATTTTGCCATAGTTGACAGGCGGGTATGCAACTGCAGTTTATTATTATTTCGAGTTTTATCATGATGCAGTATTTCAGTTCCCTCTGTCGCTTGTTATTTATAGAAAGTTACCTCCATACTACGATTCTTTTCTGTATCGTGGGAGCAGTTTATAGGACAAATATTCAGACCCGGAATAATTATTTGTAGGCATTACTGTTCCGTGCGGGATTCAAACTTGGCGTTCAATCCCGCGGCACTAAGTGCTGCAATTTATTGCTAAGCGACTGCGCCACGGAGGCGTCAATCATATGCCGGAAATTTATTGTCTGGGTCCATCAAAAATTTTTTTTTTTTATTTATTTTTTTTTTTAAAAAAAGGAAAAGGAAACAAAAAATTGTGTGTGGGGGTTTTTTTCCCCGGGGGTGTTTTTCTTTTTTTTTTTTTAAAGGTTTGGGGCTTTTAATTTCCCAAACTGTTGTGGTTTTTTCTCACCAGGAGATTTTACCTTTAATTCTGATCTTCGTCGTGGCTGGATTTTACGATGCATATGGCAGCCTAAACAAGATTGTGTGGTATTCCACACAATCGTGTTCGGTGTTCTCCTACCAGAAACGGCGCCTCCAGGGTTGCAGACGTTCGGGACGGGGGCCTCTAACGCCTAGTTATGTAACCCCCGAGGAGGATGATGACTCGGAAGTTTTCTCGAGACATCGTGGTAGCACTGCGAGGGTGCTGGGGGCAGCAAGTATTGCCCCCAGGACATGCTATTAGTTGCTCCGGTTGCGTTCCGAACAGAGATCCCGGGACCCCTCGTATACGCTGATGGTGACCACAGTGGGGTTTTAGCCGGTAGGAGTCCGGCATAACCTTCTCGTTGCCCATGCAACGATTGGTATCCATGAGAATTTCCCCACGAAAAAAATAGCATAAACAAGGTAACTATATCGCCATCCATCCATAGTCACCTCTTATGACATTCACGGAATGTAATGGGGTGATGGTTCCTTAACACCGCCACTGTGCAGCAAAAAACTAAGGATATAAATATTGAATTTTTTTAACTCGCAACTTCTAAACATTATATTTTTGTATGTGTCTTATAAGTGAGTATATATATTAGATAAAAGTTAGAAGTAAGTAGGTGTGAGTCAAAGGATCAGAAGAAAATAGGTGGAAATAAATCTTTTGAGTAGATTTTAAAATATTTTTCAGGTTCGCGATATCGTTCAGCGCAGCCTTAACGATTACTTCGGAATTCTGCTATAAGGAAATCAGGGATAGAGTGCTGCTATTAAGGTCTTCGTTTATGGCCGTTGCTCAGATACTTATCGCTGCTATGTCGTGGGGGATTCTTACACAAGACTGGGAGCTTAGCCTATTTAATGGATTTATAGGTACGGTAACATTTCTATTATGATAGCCTATCCAAATAATCTATTATAAATTGACCTCTTTTTAACTTAAGGTTACTTAAGTTAAACTTACTTGGTGGTAAATGCTTTCTACAACATATGTACTCGTACACTTGCAATTAATTTCAAATAAAGATCAGAAGGGGTAGTAAACCCCTTATGTCTAAAATTATATTTCTCACAGCCTGCATAGTTAATACTGGCTCTCATAAAATATTTCGAATCAAAAAGGTCTGACGTCGTTTGGTGACAGAAACACTACTCTATGTCTGGAGTAAAATCGTATTATCGTTATCTAACGCATGTTATGAGATTTGTGTGGTGTTATACATAGTTACCTCTTACGAATTTTCAATATGTTTTACATAACGCAGTAGTGCTTATCATTGCATACTACAAGTTCGATATACATAGATGGAACTGATAAAATTGTGCCTTGTATTTATAATTATGTAATAAATTAAAAACTAAAGTTACAGCCTATATACGTCTATACCAAAACTTCTTTTAATTATTATATTTAAAAGATATTTACTTATTTTACTTGTTGTCTAAATGATACCCGCGACTTGTGGCCACGAGGATAAGGGAAAATTAAAAAGTTCCTGTTAACTTTTTAATTTTCCGGGACAAATGTAGCTTGTGTTAATTCAGAGTATCCAAATCTGTTCAGACGTTGTGGCCTGAAGGAGTAACAAACATCTTGAATCTGTTTGAATGCAATTAGGAATAGGAAAAACATTACACACACAGCGATAGGGTTTTGGTAAGTATTAATTAAGTATTAGGGTGAAACATCTTAACTTTGAGGAACATTATTTATAATATTATTTTCATTTATATAGATAGGATTGAGCGAGTACAAAATCATTTTCTACGTTTTCTACAATTTAAGACGCAATTTTACACTGATAATTACATTTCGCAGCGTAAAAATATTTTGCCTCTGTACGAACGTAGGCGCATGGCAGATATGATTTATTTTTTATATTGGCAAATGGTAATATTGACTGTCCAGAGCTACTAAGTAAATTAGGATTTACGACAAGAGTTCCCCAAATAAGAAAACCTCGCTTACTCCATGTGCCGAATACCTGGACTAAATACAGGCAAAATTCTTTTATGATACGTGCTTGTAGAACTTTTAACGACATTTCCTATTGGAATGCTATTGCATTGACTTAGATTTGTTTAATACCAGTGTTTCTCAAATCAAAAATGTTTTGTCAAAAAAATTTTTGTTAAGTGCTCTTCTGTTTAATTTTGTTAATTTACTGTATTTGTCTTAATCGATGTTTATCTTTTACCGACTAGAAATATTGTTTTTAAGGTAACGATGTCTATAGTTAAAAACTTTTAAATGGCCTTTTAGTTGTTATTCATTTATTTACTGGTAATGTTAGCTGTAATTTTGCCAAAAAGAATAAAAAAAATTAGTTCTGGGCAATTTTCCTACGTTACTTTTAAGTTTCTATTACTCGTCTCTTTAAAAGTTAGCTTGCTTCAGTTCCTATCTTCTCTAGGAACTGTTTGTTTTATTTATTTACCAAAGATATCTGTGTCAGCGAACCTAGTACTTCTTGCAAACTATTAAGTTTTTTCTTTGAATACCGTTTTCCCACTGCTGGGCACAGGCCTCCCCTGATTTCTGTGAGGTTTTTATGGCAAAAAAATGTCCGCCGCACTGCCACAATGCGTGTTCGCAAACTTCACATTAATTCGAAATACTTTTTTCTTATTTCGTAATCCCGCGCGTTACATAAATATATTAGAGACTTAGGCGTTGAAATGGTCCCGGAACTTAATTTTCGTAAGCACATTTTAAACACATTTGTAAAAAATTTACATTTGTAAAAAAGCTTTCAGGAATCTCGGCTTTATATTAAGACAGTGCAGGGATTTTCAGAATTTATTAACTATTAGAATTTTATATAATGCTCTCGTAAGAAGTCAACTTGAAACGAACGCAAGTATGGTCGTAAAAATTCAAAATAAATTCACGCGATTTTTATACTTTAAGCAGTACGGAATCTATCCTTGTTTTCCACTGATGTATCCGAGTCTGTTTGTACTGGGGATGGTTGGTTACAGCCGTTTGAGTGTGAGAAGAGACATCACGCTTATTAAATATGTGTGGAAAGTATTACGTGGATGGATATATCACCCAGATATGCTCGCTGCGTTAAAGCTGCGGGTGCCTAATAATTACGTGTGTTCTCGTCATCGTCCCCCATTACTCCTCGTACCCGCTGCTAGGATGAAGTTGCTTCAGAATGTAACATGGTCACGGGCTATACACTATGTTAATATCATCTCACAGGATATTGACATATTTGCATGTAGTGAGACGAAATTCATGATTGCAGCATACAAATGCGGCGAAAATTGTAATGTTTTTAATTAATATTTTATTTTACCCTCAATTTGATAGATTTCATACTAGATACTATTATTTATTAGTCAGTAGTTTTCTTATATTTGGGTTAGTTATAGCATCGCATTGGTTTAATAACTGTAATGATGTTATAATTGTGTAATAAATAAATAAATATTTCTCAGAAATGCAGGTTTCCTCACGATGTTTTCCTTCACCGCCAAATACGTGGTAAATCAGCACTTAAAATTGCTATTAACAATGTGCTGGCGGGCATCGAACCCGGTTATCTCGCGCACTGTAAAATTTACAGCAAGCGTTGACGGTCTGAGCTACCACTGCCCATATTAATAAAAATAATTATGTAGTAGTCTTAATAATATTCTAATGGAAACATACCTTAATAAAGAAGAAAGGGCAAATGAGTATGCGGCTTACTTGGTGATAAGTGATTACCGCCACCCACGAACAACACCAGGGGAATTGCGAGCACCTTACCAATCTATTAAAGTGGAGTGGGCCCTTTGCTGTCGCTTAATCATATCGTTTCGGAAGTACTGCTGGTGATGGTCGATCCACAAGGAAGTCTTGCGAGGAATAAAACTTCTGGAAAATCGCACGGTGGTGGCAAATATTCAGATTATATAGATGGGCTAAGAATTTTGTCGCGGTGCGCGCTGTTAAAACTTAGTGTCTGGAATCAGTCTGAACAATTCTTTTAAGCATTCTCCATGGTAGATAAACCAGAATATGATAAGTAATACTAGATATATCGTTTCTTATAATAATTTATAACATCTTGTATTTTAGATCTGCACGTATGGAATTTTTACATTTACATAATGTCCACTTGGTCATTCATTTCATGTATTTTGTACATTGCGTTACCGGAAAGTCCTAGGTATTATGTAACTCAAAGGAAATTTGACGAAGCGAGGAAAATATTGATTAAAATATATACAATGAATACTGGGAAGCCGGCAGAAAATTTTAAGGTGAGAAGCAAAGTTTTTTTTTTTGGACAGGTGCACACTATTCCCTAACTTTCATGGTCCGAAGCAATTTGACACCACCGGAGAGAAATCAGGCGTATGACCAACAGCTTTATGTGTTCTCCGGGCTGCTATTAAGAATTTCTTAACAGAAAAGCCAATTACTGATTTTAACCCGATCCGGAATTCGAAACGATTACCACACGATCAACAGTCATGTCTACGACCACTATAACAACGAAGCAGTCAAACAGATAATAGTAAATGAAAGCTGAGACATTGATTAAGAATCAAAATACGAAATTTTGTCGTCCAAGAAGGCTTAGATTGATCTTCTCGTTAACAGTAAATAAGGTCACCGTCTATCATTATTCACAATATACATAATGCGGGCGTGGCCATTGTCCGGTTGAACCAACCCATTTGTGCTGCATATACAGCTGCAGCATGGCTCGTCGACGTAACAAAACAAAAAGACGTTACGTATTTAAATATTTCACTTATTATTTTCAGCCGACGAAGCTCACTGTAACACAATTTTAATGTATGTTATATCAATTGTTACGACTTTTGGATATCGATTCGAAAGTAAATGGATATATTAACGTTAAAAACGATTATTTATTTGTTTATAAAAATGATTTTGTTGAATTTAATACTCTACATTGTTCAGCCAAACTTTAAAATCATGCACTTCATCATCATGCTTTAATATTAACATATATTGAATTATATAAAATAAACTAATTATTTAATTAAAGTTAAAGGTGAGATCCAAATTATTTCTATCATCGATTGATTCTGTTAATCACAACTTCTATTTCATTTATAAAACTACTGGTTTATACGAGTACAATCTTCTTCATAAAAAAATAAAACGTATTCTCCGTATTAGATACATTCTTATTTTTTCTCCGTGATAATTCGTAGTACTACGTTCCACTAATAATTGTTATCGTATATTTGTTCTAATATTTCTATGTTTGCTTATTTTTGTAGTATATATTATTAACTATGCACTTGTTCTTCAACTTCTTGTACTGATTAAATCTCTCTCAATTCACGCAATCGGTACTTGAATTTAAATCGGGTTTGACCCTTTGGTATTTGGCAGGCAAGGTTATTACGGTGGGATTATGTTGAACGCAACGATTTTAAACAATTATAAAATTATAATTATATGAAATTGCTTCAAAAAAGTAAGAAGTTTTTTGAGATCCATAAGAGCTGTGGTAGCTCAGGGGCTTAGGGCTCGCTGTAAATTTCACAGAACGCGAATCCAGGTTCAATTCCCGTTGGCACCAATGAAATTATTAATTGCAATCTTAGGTGCTTGGCAGTGAACATGGTGAAGTATTTTTCCTTCCCCGCATTCATTCACAAGTGAGGGAGGGCTGTTCCCTGCAGTGGGACGTATATAGGCTGTAACTTTATAACTTTAAGAAGTTTTAAATAAAAAAAAATATGTAATAAATGTAATTTTGAATTCGATAATACTTTATTAAAATAACAGAGAAGTTCTTCACATTATTTCTTTAATACCATTAGTTTAGAATAGTCTACAATAACAGACATATCAACTACGATAAACCTATATCTCTGGTGTATGTGCTAATAGATACATTAACAAATATTTTACTTTTTACTTCTTACTATTAAGGGTTATTTTGTTAATATATGTTACCATTAAGTGCCCTCTTATATTTCGGTGTTTCGCAAATTTAGTTATTTCACGCTCCGAGTGGGTGACGTCTTACGCAAGCGATACTTATATTACTTTACTTATTTATAACACTAATTTCAAATTTCTATTCACTCACTCGCACTATGATACTGTGAGTATAGCGACTAAACGATCTTTATCTTCCATTATACAAGCTTTCTTAGGATGGAGTTCAGTAGATGGAACATTTTTGGTGTGTCATTTTTAAGTTATCTAATTAATTTATTATAATTTAAGTTTATCAAGCTGGGTGCTAAGCAAAATGTCAAGTACCTTTGAAACAACCGTGGCTAGTGAGACAGGCCTATATTTGGACTTATCAGATATCTCCCCAGTCTTGTACTTTACATTTGGTACCACAACAGTTCTCATCAGAGCCGCGGGAAATGCAAGTATTTGAGTGTCCTAATTCACCGCAATGACCGTATGTGTCGATGGTTTCCCGGCAAGTTTTTGCAGCATGTCCGTACTGTAGGCATTTGAAGCACTTGGTCACAAGTGTGAAGTCTTAAACTAGGAACGACGTCCAATTTATGAAGACTCGCTTCTGGGTGATAAGTGCATTTACGATACCAACTGGCACTTCCAAAATGAAGTTGCATGAAAGTGCTTCTTTTTTATCCGAATTATGACTTAACTTTATGGAGGACAAAAAAGATTCCCGCATTAAGTTAAGGAGCTTATTGGCTAAATTTTGTCCATAAATGCTTTCAAAGACTTCTTCTTCTTCGCTAAGGGCGGTAGATATACCTAAGACTATAATCCTTGGTCTTCTTTTATGGGGCTTTTTCACCTTCAGAACGGAACTACTAAGCTGGGTAGGTTTGTTTAGATTCTTAATATCGTCCCTTTTCTATTGTGGATAATAACGCCTCCATTTTTAGTTTTACGTAATCCTCTGTGTAATTTCAATTGTTTGAGGCATATAATTTCTTGGACAAGAGATTTTGTGTACCTTTACTTGTTTTTAATTTATTCTCCTGGTAAATTGCAATGGAACTGAATGAATATGAGTTTCTCAACAAGAATTTCTCTCACTCAGAATTTAAATTTTAAACTGGACTACAATATTCCCAGGAAAGTCCGGAGTAGGATAAAATTCGTATATTTTAAGATTACGAAGATTTTATTCTTCGGACTGTATTTTCAGACGGGGACAGTTATGATTTAGTGATCAGAATTTTTTTATTCCGCTTGCCGTGGGTTTCAAGTTTTCGTTGGATTTGATTTAAATCCATGTAGAACCTATTATAATGCATAGGTAATATCAGTACATAAAATCAGTTTAATTGCCTGACTTAATTCGTAGATATAACGCAGTGGAAATAACTTTTTTATGTAGTTAGAGTCACGCTGCCTCTATATTATGGCAGCCGCACTAATGAGTCAGCTCGACGTAAGGCAAGACCAAGCATTCGCAAAACCAGCGTAAAATGGCTGCTAACGCTGCTGCGTTTAGTGCGATAAGTGAAGAGAACCAGAGACTCTTTTTACTGAAATCGAGCCATCTTAGCCCTCAGGCATTTGCATTTTGATTCCTAATTCAGGATAAATATGGACGTCTATGGCCCACAGTATTCATTCCATCAGGTGAATTGTGTCCTCGTTTTTCACCTAATGCTAAAAAATGACATTTCCATCTTATTAATTGCGCACCGTGTAGTGGTTGTGTAAGAATATCCACTACCCATTGTATTCTGTGAGTGCCGCAAGAGGCGTCAGAATGAAATTGAAACAGGTGATGGACTGCAACATCTCCTGATAACAAGTCAAAATATTAAAATCCGCAAACAATGTTATATTTAATCTCTAGTGTTCACGTGAATATAAGAAATCATTAAGTTATCACCGATTAATACATTCAGTTCCTGTGGGTAAACGTCAACAAAAATATGGGACACGGTTCACTTTTTAACATTTTTTTTTTCATATATTTTACTATCGATTTTGTGTTTCCAGTAGGATCGTTATAGCGTGCTAATTTAGAATTCTTTTCTTTATTTCATTGCCATCGTTAAATAAACAAACCGCGAAATATACAAACATGATTCCGAGCACGAGAAGGAAGAACTTGTGACATAAACTCCTACATTATTTATGATACATTATCACAGAAGGTTTTGATAAGGTGAAACGAAAAAGATATACCAAAATTAATTTCAAAATATAATCAGAAAAATATTCATATCAGATTTGTTTTGTCATTTTAAAATGGTTTTAAACTCCTAAATGTTATTGTGGTTATTTACAAATATATACATTTTATACTTAAGCCTTATATTAATATTTTTTGGAATTAAGGGTTAAAATAAGTACATAATACACCAGAGCATCTGGTGTATTATGTAAACAGATGCTTTGAACCATTCACCGTACATCTATCGTTAATTAACAATCAAAATGCAGATGCGTTGTCAACCCCGAGAATTAAGACGAGACGCCTCGTTAACATTAAATGGGTTTTCCGTTCTCCTCACTCAACATATTGGATACAGCAGCATTAGCCTGATAAATTGATATTTTCCTAACGTGTAATATAATATCCTATCATAAAATAAATTAGTAAATTATTGGGCATCACGAATCAACGTGCGAATGCGTTGAAAATTATATTTTTAATTAGTATTTTATTTTTATTCATGTTGATAGTTATAATTATTTTTAAGTCAGTAATTTTCTTAGATATACTTAGGTTAGATACAGCTTCACATTGTTTAACAGAACGGTAATGATGTCATAATTATGTAAAAATGAATGAATAAATATTTTCTAATTGTGACAATAATTAATTTACTTATTTTTTAATTTATATTAAGCAAAATGTATGGAAATTAAAAAAAGCCACTAAATGAAAAATTTAATGTGAAAGTAGATGAATTAGCACACACACTCAGTATTTATTTTTTTATTACAGTATGCAAATTTATGGAAAAAAAAGGTAAATGGAGTAACTAAAGAGGAGCCAGAGAGGAAAACGGAAGCCAGTTTGAAGCATCAATTGGTAGCAGGGCTTCATAACGTGAAACCTATGTTTCGAAAACCGCTAGTGTTTTACTTGTTCATTATTTCTGGAATGAATTTCTTGAGTATGTTGTTGTAAGTATATTTTATTATGTTATACTTAATGGAAGTATATTTAAATTATGATTTCTTATATTTACGCGAATTAAACTACACGCTAAAAGAACCAATTTGAAGGATTTTATCGAATTTAATTAAATGCGATAAAATCCGTAAAATAAGTTTCATTTAATTTATTTATGTATCTGATGTTTGATAACTAAATACGACATAAGCCTCAATGATCGATTAGAAAAAAACGATTTAAGCGACGTAACAAGTTTGATAAATTAAATATGTAAGAAAGTAATAACAAGAAAAGAAAATAGTTAACAAACCAATACTTCTCAAAAAGTTGAAATAAAATTTTGATCACACATCTAAATATTATTTGTAGTATACACTGTACTGTAAGTGCCCTAAAAGGCGACAAGTGTTTAGTGTATATGCTGCTGCTTACTTTATCTAAAGCGGAAGTCCGGTCGTGCATGTAGTATTACTGCATTAAATGAGTGGGTGCTGCAAAATGCCACCTATCAGCTTTGGATTCAACGGTAAGGCCTGCTAAGAGGCTTATTTGTGACTCAAATCTGGCTAAAGCAAATGCGACTTAAACACACGTACACAAACAGTCGCAAAGAAGCCAGTCTTATTTATACAGGATGCATTTCGGAGAGTGTACACACAGGAATGGCATAAATTAATTCCCCCCTGTACCTTTCACCATTGGAAAACCTAGTTAGATCTCTCTCCGGTCGTGAAGGATAACCGCCCCTTCGGACTAGGAGAGTAAGGGGATAGAGAGTGCACCTGTACTTACGTATAAATTCGGGTACTATAATCCTGTCCTGCTCAGATGTCTGGTCTCCGTTTAGACTAGCCACCGACTGAAATTTGGTCTGGAATAGATTATTATTATTAGTAAATTCTAGTAGGTTCCGGTAAGTTTCGTGAAAATAATAAAATTTGTAATATTAATTTGTTTGTAAATATAATAAAGTTACGACTTTGTTAGGATGTTAACTAATAGATAATTGTTTGATAACGACTCAGCTGAGATATTTATTTGTTTTAAGATCAAGTTTTAAGATACGTAGAAATTCTGTAGAAACCTTTTAAGATAATGTTCTAACTGTTTCGAAGTGACTAATAATACGTAGAACTGTTTTGTAATATGGCGGCGTAAGGAATCCACTACAATATGAGGTCCTGTGCATGTCGAAGAGTTACCAAAACCTTTCTGATAACAACCGAATATTATAAAAATCTGGAGTTTTCCACTTGTCTGATAAGTGAGAAACGGGAATTACATCAAATATCCCACCTCTAAAGCAATCTATGGGGAAGGCTAGAGTTAAGTAGTGGGTTTTAATGAAATGTAATGTATGAAAAAAATTATAACTGGAACGCTTTTTGGCATTACACTGAACAATACAAGATTAAATATACTTAATATAAGTAGTATTTAAAGTATCTAACGCTGTCTACGAATCATGAGTGCGAGTTGCCATTTTTTTACTCTATCCAACTGATTGATAGACAAAAGGCAATATTTATACAAATTTCAACCCTTGGAGAGGTTTTTGAACAGAAATCAAATTAAAAAATACTTTTTATTATTATACTATATTCTTCATCCCACATCATATCTTGAATATCATAAGAGACGACTATGAAAAATTAATAAAAAATATTATGGATTTTTTATAGAATAAGGGGGACCTGCGACTTTTTACCGCTTATTAGCTGGAATGCTTCGCTACCAGAACAAGGAGTCCTCAGTTCTCTACAATAAGCATTATTCCGCTGGTACTGGTATTTACGCTGGTGTTCTGTGAATGGTCTTATGTACACCAAATGGGTCGAACCGATCCATTCGTCCTGCCGACATAATGTATAAGTAAAGCTATTGTGCTCCCACATTAAAATTAAAATGATAGAAAATTTGTAAATCTGTTCTGTCGTCAATCGATCTTGCCAAGCGTCAGGAGAAAGGCAAAACTTCTACAATAGGATCCCTGTAAGAAGTAAATTTTTACGGGCTAATGAAGAAGACATTTCGCTCAAATGACCGTCTTTTTTTCAAATCTACCACGCAAGTATATTTTCTTGTATTATGTAATATATGTATAAATTGTCCATTGACATGCACACCTAATATATTTGTAGGCGTAACTAAACACTTATTCGATGCAGGATACGAACCGTTAAACAAGCAGCATCACAGCAAAATGCTTTGCCATTGCGCTATCGAGCCGCCAAAAATATTACACATATTACAAAATTTGAAACGTAATCCGAATTTCTTTACCAGAATTTTCTGTTTATACAGATTCAATAACGCCGGTCGTTTCATACGATACTTTGTAATTCGTATATTTAACATTTAATAAATTCTCCAGTGAACCGAAATGACTTTTGCGATCCGCGCAATTAAACTTCGACCGCAAAATATCGAATTTTAAACACTTTTTTTTTTCAGGTATAACGTAATTAGGCTGTGGTTCCCCCAACTATCGAGCATTGTGGAACATTACAGTGGTATTAATGGTAATCAAGATTTATGTACAATATTGGATAAATACACCTATGACCTGGAGTTAAGAAACACCAATGTTACAGCATCATATGTGTGCATACCTGTAAGTCATATATTCCTTAAAACTTTCGCCCAATTTTTTTTAAATATTCTAAGCCACTGTTTGACTAATATCCCACGTGGTGGTAAGTGACGATGCAGCCAAAGGTTGTAAAGTGCACTGACTTGACTTAACAAAAGCCTATTCATTTTTGCCTTGAAGACACCCAATTACAATCGGATGAAAAGACAGATGTAGAGATCGTGTAGTGGCAGTTTAAAAATATCCACTAACTCGTATCATCCTGCGGGTGTCATAAGAAGCGGCAGAATAAAACAAGCTAGGAGATGGGCAGCAGCCTATATAATAACTAAAAAATGAAAACCTACGGCTTTCAACCCGCGTTCCAACCGTTAAAAAAATTAATAGTATGGATGCTATTACATCCATAGTGTAGGTCATAGGTATATATCTATCTTGGATTAAAAAAATCGAAAAACAGATGCGTTGTCACCCATGAGATCTACACATAATATGTCTCATTACTATTGAAGAGAGTGCCACGTCACAGTATAAAATATTAAAGTTTATACTGGTATTTTACAATTATGTTTTTAAACCATGTACATGCTTAATATAAAGGAGCAACTAAACTTTGCAACATTTTTTATCATTATCATATTCATCATTGCAGGCACTGTGAACATAGGCCATCACATAAATACATCTATAGTCCGTTCGCGTTAAGAAAATAGTGAGTCATCAGTGCAACTACAGGGTAAAGGGGTATTCACAGTGGAGTAAACATTCTTTTTTTTAAACATTTAATTAAGTTTAATGGAAACAAATTTTCTTAAAATTACTTAAATCACTAATCAGTATCGCTAGATTCTCCACTTACATTAATTATGAAAGAATTTTGTTCTGCAAGTTCCATGATGTCATCCAAATTCCACATGGTATTTTCTTCGCTAATCACGTGGTCGCAGCATTTCTTCCAACGATTAGCGTCTATTAACGCTATTGCGTTATCTAATAATTTTTATATGTCACTCATATTGAACGTGGAGTTATTGGCACCAATATAATTTTTTATTTGGGCCCAAACCAATTCAATTGGATTAAGTTTGCAATGGTAAGAGGCGGTAGGCGAAGAATTGTAATGCCATTACTTTTGGCAGTCTCATCTATTAAATATTTATTATATTCGATTTCGGCAACTTTAATTAATAATTCTTTTTTTAAATAAGTCATGTCCATGGATTTGCCTTTGTTTTCCAGCCAATCTATTATTTGCTGCTTGTTCCAGCTGGTTGTTGGTATTTTTTGACTCTTACCGAATGATAGGGAGCATCATCCATGACAACCACAATTTCTGGTTCTAGCGTAGGCATTATATTAATGAACCAATTAAGGAATCTTTCACCATCCATCTCTTTATGATAGTCTTTTGTAGACTTAGATTCAAATACTAGTAGACAATCTTCCACGAATCCTTTGTCGCTGCCATTGTGTAATACAATTAACCTTTTACCTTTTTCTGTCAGAGCTTTTGGACCGGCTGATAAGCCATATAGAAAGGCTTATCTTTTATTTTTTACCGTTGTATCCAACCATGCTTTTGTTTTTACGTGTCCGGCGTTTACCCACGTTTCATCAAGATAGTAAATGGTTTTATTAGCGGCTCTGTATTCTTTTATTTACCTCAGATATTTACGCCTCCATAAAACAATATCTTCTCTTTCGACTAACAATGCTCTACAATCCTGTTTATTGAAATCGAAACCAAGCTCTAGCATTATTTTATGAAGTGTGGTACGTTTGAAAACAGGAATATCTTCGTCAGCTTCGCAAAGTGTCATAATTTTGCCCAATGTCGGGTAGTCGTTATTTAAATATATTGAGTGAACTTTTCTCCTAATTGCACATTTGTCTAGTTCATCTAATTTATCAATCGTCGATAGTTGAGCTCTTTTTTTCACGGGTGATTTTAATGTGTTAGTATCCTTTTGTTCTTTAATAATTTTATAAACAGTATTTTCGGACACACCACATGCACTTGCTGTTTTTATTATTGTGCTCTCCACTGTCGCACTTAAATCACACGTTTTAAAGTACTTATAAACATTGTAAATTACGCGTCTCTCTCCGCTATGGATTATTGATCCACTTTTATTCTTTCGAATAGGTGAGGTACTCATTTTCAAAATTTAATGTTGAACGAGTAACACGCAAAATACACAACCGTTTTGTTCGAAGGCCTAACTTCAACTGGTCACTGTGAACTCGACTTTCTAATTTCTTGCATTTTAATTGGCTTGGGGGCGTGGCCAGGCCGGCGGACTACGATGACTCACTATTTTCTTAACGCGAACGGACTATCGTGGCGGTGCGAACTTTTTTGAAAACGTGAATAATGAACCTTTTTTCATCAAAGTTTCTGTTTAATTAAAGGTATTATATATCGAATATTTATTTTAATCACATATATTATATCAATAAAATTTTTTGTAGAAAAGTTTTATAAACTAATATATCAAACTGATAAATGATTTCCAATACGCCGAAGTTTTGTGTTAAGTTCAATTTGCACAAACAGGTGTAGATATTCGCGTGTTCTAGAGTCGTTTATAAAATGCATTGCTAAAGGCTGGCTTCTTGTGCTAATAAATAAAACTAACTAGAATATAACTACATGAATTATGGTACTTGATTAGGTTATATTTAAATTCGTACCACACTCCTTTAATAAGTGTGTGTATAAATGAAAAGTACGTGTGAAAGTAAGCTGTAATATTGAATGGCGATGACATACGTAAGTGCATTACTACGTTCGTGCGAGCTAATAACTTAAGTTGCATCACAATCACGTAATTATTACTGGCTGCCTAAAAGATTTGCATTAAAGTAATTTTTTTTAATTAAGATTTTAGTTTTAAGGGTGAACATATTTTTTTCCGCGTTATGCTGGTGTGAGAGAAAACACCACTGTTCGTCGTCGGTCACTCTGGTTCTATTGCGGATAACCTATATATATATATATATATTTCTAGGTTTATCACGCAGATGAATCCCGAGCATAGCCCTCCGAATAGAGTAGAGCGATCTCAGTTCTATAAGTCATCACTGGCAATACGCACTGGTTGTACAGTCTTCTTTTCAGGTTTTGCTTTCTTGTTTTGGTTTATATAATTTCTTTGTGTTGTTTTCTTGTTTTGATAGCTGACAAAAAATGTGTCATAATTATCTGAACGAATTGACCTATCGGTCGAAGTTGTACTTACCTAACCGGACTATTTGTCCCAGGTAAACACATTCGTCAACAACTTCGAGCTTAGTGCTCCCAACAACTACCGACATGATTTTTTGTCCATGTTCATCTTAAGACTTATCCGTTAGGCGACACTATTGAGGTCATTGAGCATAGTGCTACCTAGTGACCTATCCTCCAGCTATTCTGCCATTTAAGACTATATCGTAGGCAAATTGAAGGTAAGTAATGTACTTGCCATTGATGTTAATACCGTATCCTTTCCAGTTCAGTAGCCTAAAAACGTCTTGCAATGCAACAAAACTGTACTTGGATAGCCATCATAGCCCTACTGTACAAATACTTCAGCACTCCGATATACCAACAGAAAACTTAGCACCACTGAAGGGACTGTAGCTGCGCCCAAATTTCGACGGAATCAAAGGCTTTCTCGTAGCCCACATACGCCAGGAAAAGTGGCAGATATACGTGTCTTCGGTCTTTTGTAAAATTTTCTGAAGGATATGTTTGTGGTCTATTGTACTAAAGCCTTTTTGGATACCAGCTTGTTCGGGAGGCTGGTAATGACTCTCGAAAACAGCACGTAGACGCGGCTCTGAATAGAAATTGTTCTGTAATTCTTTAAGAGAGCGTTGTTACCTTTCTTGAAGAACAAGACCACCGCACTTATGCTCCACGCCTCTGGAATAGTGCCAACGTGATGACGGACGGATGAACGGATGAAATTCGAAATCTAGGTCTCCTATACATGTCGATCATTATGGTTTAGGTAATATTTAGGTATATCTTTAAAAAATACTAAAAAACATTTACATAAGAAATCTTAGCAACTCAATATACAGAGTGTACGTTGCGTGTAATTGACCTTAAAATGAGTTTTGGTGGAACTTATGGCCATTCAGAAAAAACATATACAAAGTGCAAACGATCGTTAAGAGTAATAATTAATAGAATGTCATAAGCCATCCTAACAAATATACAAAAAAAAAACATTGAGTGGGTATTGTTGTCCGAGAAGCCTTTCTACAACACACATACACGTGGTAGAGCCATGCTGCAGCTATATTACTGTTATATTTGTAGGATGAATGGATCGCCTCGATTGGGGAAGGACCACGTTCTCATAGAATACCAGCATCAAATAGCAGCTTAACGCTTCTGTGTTTCGTATGATAAGTGTACAGAACCGGAGATCCTTTTTATTGGAAACGAGGCAATTCATCTTAGTCCTCACGGGTGACAACGCATCTGCATTTTGATTCGTAATCGAGGATAGATGTAGATGTCTATGTGCCGCTGTAAACAATTACCATCAGGTGGACTGTGTGCTCTTTTGTCATCATTATCTTGAAAAAAACCTGACAAGCATTACAACTATTGCAAATATAAATATGGCAACATATGAGAAGTCTATCTTTGACAATTCACTTTTGATAGGCTGAAATGGTAGGATGGGAGGATGTGTAGTTAACCGCTGGACATATTCATAGAATATTTTATTATGTGGAAATATTGGCAATAATGGATTCGCTCAAAAAGCGGAAAGTTGTAGTTTTTTATCATTTTTAGTTGTTATCAGGAAGATACTATGGCCCAATTCCTATTTGATTTTCATCTATCACCTCTTACGACACCCACGGGATGATATTAAGTAGTGTATTCTGATAAGCCATCACTACACAGCAGTAAACTATTACGGCCTAATAAATTGGATATAAAAATAAGTATTAATTTTTAGCAACTTCATAATAGGAGGTGCATCGATGTTTTTCATAATGACGTTACATATTGCCTTCGGCTAGAAAGCAATCTTAGCTTTCTGTTTATTTTTATACTGTCGACAGACTTGAATACTCGCGTAATGTCATTAGGATGCATTATACAGCATGTAACAGAATCAGGTGGTTCCCGATAAGTACTTTATCAGAATCAGGATTCAATCTTATAGAAATATTTTTTTGAAAACTTGAACATTAAAAAATTTTAGTTAAAATAAATTTTTATTTGCGAAGTTGTATGTGGTTTTATTACGTCTAACTGACAAGTGCATTGGTAAAGCGCACTTTGACAATTTTCTTACACCTCGGAAAATGCAGAGGTAACAGGAACCATAGCGGTTAAAGATTTAGATGTAATCATATTATATATACATATACATATATACATATACATATATATACATATATATATATATGTATATATAAATATATATATATATATATATATACACCTTATGTTAGCTTAGTAATTACGTTAAGATTGAGTTTAATCTCAATTGATGTTAATCACAGAGACAAGAGGGTTTTTTCTAACGTTGCCTCGATACGTGTTGGCAGTCTTTGAAATATAAAAATGATTTTAATTTCCTTCACGGAGCCTTGATGAACCATTCTTCGCGACGTTTTCCATCATGGGGTAAATTACAACATAAAATTGTATAAAATTATAATTGCAATTATTCTGAACTTCTACGTGGTAGGAGTCCTTTCTGCCAGTTCGTGTGAGTACTACCTCTTGACTATTTTGCTGCCAAACGGCAGTACGTGAACTTTTGTGTTGCGGCCTGAAGATTATAGAGATGCAGAATAATTACAGGCTGTGATGCATTCCATTTTTGTCATCAGAGGCTACACGCACTTGTATGTTTTCTTACTAACGGTTTGAGACATAGTTTTTTTTTTTTCGAAAAAAAATATTATATATGGTATATTTCATTTGTCCGAGAAATACAAGATGACATAGAATTTAATACATAAATACAAGCTTCAGAACGAGATGTTTCTACTATATCATAATATGATTAGCAGTAGCCACTTACCATCAGGTGAACTGAAGGTATGCTTGTCATTTCAGTTTTTTTTAAGGTTTAGTTACTAGTTTATATTTAAATGTACTTTACCTATAACTTTTTTCATGGTGGATTCACGCCACTGAAATTATGTATCTTCTATTTTATAAAACATATATAATAACATATATATATATATATATATATATAAGCATGGATAATTGTTTTACGTTGCAGAGCCATGTTTCAGCTCTACTAATGTTGTAGCACGAATGGGTCGGCCTGACCGGGGCAGGACCACGCTCACACAGAATACCAGTGTAAAATAGCAGCACAATGCTGCTGTGCGTATGGTAAGTGTAGAGAACCGGAGAGCCTTTCTACTGGAAACGAGACAATCGTCGAGGACTCAGGGGTGCCACAGCATCTCCATTTTGATTCGTAGTTGAGGATAAATGTAGATGTCTATGGGTCACTAATACTTACAAACATTATATCCACTTACCATCAGGTGGACTGTGTGCTCGTTTGTCACCCTTATTCTATAAAAAAACAACTATGATGGTGTAGGTGTCATCGAACTCAATTCGGACGCGTACTATAATTTTAGGCTGGCACTCATCCACTGAGTAACTGCTTACTACATTGACTTGTGAATTATTTATATATAATTTATTTAATTGATTTATCATCATTACATGCCATAAATTACTGCATATATTTTTATATTATTGTTTATATTATTATATAGTTTTATTATTATTATATATTATTACTCAAATTCCCCATTTTTTTTTCAGACAAGAAGTGGTAATGAAACATATATCAACAGTATTATTTTAGGTTTTGTTTGCATTATTCCATTCGCGGTGAGCGGTATTCTAGTTAACAAAGTCGGCAAAAGGAATTTATACGTAGCAGCTGCAGCCATATGTGTTGGCGTCACGTTGGGTATAAGATGGGCCAACTCAAAATTTGCTGTTGTTGCTTTATTTTCTTTAGACGCCGCTATTTCTCAAACCATGGTTGGACTGTACCAGGCGTTCACAATGGAATTATTTCCGACAACAACAAGGTTGGTTTTTAAATTAGGTTTAAATTTTATCATCATATCATACATAAGACCTGTAGTCATATTATTATCGTTAAACATATTAAAAGTTTTCTATTGAGTATAGACCTCACACCACATGAATTGCTTTATAGTGAGATATTAGCCACAGAACGATGCTGCTGCACATTACATATTTCGGTTTTTCTCAATAGCCTCTAACGAAATCTGCGGAATATGTGTTAGTGAATACTTTTTAGCAAACACTGTACGCGTGATTTAAATATATAATTGAAATATCACAGATTGGCGCAATATTACTAGTTCCAAGGTAACATAAGAATACTTAAAAATTGACTACGGTAAGAATGAAAGATTTACCTTCAATTCGTGCTTGGCAATTGTCGCAACCTTGAAAGGGACATCATCCGAATGTGGACTTAAAAATTTGTTGATTTCGTTAGTAGATATATCATTAATTTCTCCGATATTTTTTTAATATGCGAATAATAGCCACTAATTAAAACCAAATCTTTGGATTTATGCTTATGAACCAATTTATTTTTTATTCAGACGCTTCCGAGGACATAGGTCGTCAGAAGTTAAGCTTAAATTAAATTAAACCGATTTAAAATCTGTATAATTAGTCATATTCAATCGATATAATAGCCTCGAATCGGTAGACGAAGTGGACGGCTCCTCACTGGATGGTGTGACAACCTAGTAAGACATTTTTTTTATAGAAGAGGGGGCAAACGAGCATGCGGCTCACCTGATGTTAAGTGACTACCGCAGCCCATGATCAACCACAACACCAGGGGAATTGCAGGTGCGTTGCCGGCCCTTTAGAAAGGAGTACGCTCTTTTCTTGAAGGTCCCCAGGTCGTATCGGTCCGGAAAAATCGCCGGTGGTAAACTATTCCACAGAGAGGTTGTACGCGGAAGAAAACTCCTCTTGAAACGTACAGTGGTGGACCGCCAAGCATCCAGATGATGTGGATGGTATCGCGACGTTTGCCGCGTAGTGCGTTCATGCAGGACGTCCATGGATGCAGGGGGCTTAAGACCGTGTTTTATAGGATTACTTTGCGAAAACCAATGTTCAGCAATGGACTTTTGAAGGGCTGTAATAATGATGAATTGATAAGCCACGTAAGTTAAAATAAATTTCTAGGCAATAGTTGTATTATTTGTGCATGAAAATACTATAATCTATAAGCTACTATATCGTGGTGATACTAGTCTTGCTAGACCTGTGTAGACAGGTCAAGCAGGACTAGTATCACCACGACCTTTATGTGTCAAAAATCCACTGCTAAGAATAGGTCTCCTCCACCATTGCCTATTAAGGAATATTTTCAATAGTTGCCAAGCATGGAAGATGAGCCGGCAACGGTAGTTTTCTATTTCATTTGCCTCTTTGACCTCTCGAGATACCCGCGGGATTATATGGGTGGAGGATTCTCTTAAGTGGTCACTATATGGTATGCAGTGGCGGCATCCGAATTAGACAAATTTATCTTAATCGATTTGTCTTAATTGCACGGGAAACAAATTATAAAATAAAATAATGCAGCTTGAATTAAATGTCAGACATAAACTAGGTAGCAACAATTTTTACTCAAAGAATTAATAAGCAAAAGCATCGCATATAATATTTAAATAGCCTGGCCATAAATATTGTTATAATTTAAAAAGAAAGGTATCCTTTTAGAAATTTGAAATTTGGAATGCACTTTATTTTAGTTAATTCACTTTAAGTAAGAAAGTTTTAATTTAAGTAATAATCTTTTGGTTGATAAATCGACAATTATTCACATATTATTTTTACTGTGATTTTAAAATTACAATACGGAGTGGTGCTGGCACTATGTGATTCTTGGTTTTACTAACATTTTACTTTTCAAATTGCACGTTTACATTGCACTGAGCCTTTTTTATATTCACCAATTTGTTTCTTTTGCAGAACGTTAGCAATTTCCGTGATCATGACCTCTGGCAGAATCGGAACGCTTGCAGGGAATGTAGCCTTTCCTATATTACTTAATATGGGATGCGTCGTACCGTTCTATACATTAACTGCTGTGATGATTTGTAAGGAGTTTAATAATACATTTTTTCTAATAATCGATTTATTTTTGTAATTAAAGTGACGAAGAATCGAACAACGGAAAGTACCCCTGGGTTTAAGTGGCCCCTGCAACTCATGGACAATTTTTGTATAAAATTGAAGTGACAAATACATTTACAGTCTACCTGATGACGAAAACGGCTATCGAAACCCTTGGAAATGTGAAAAATACTTCAAATAAATTAGGCTGCAGGCCCCTTTTATGATTGCCTGTAAAGTATCATAATATCCAGAGATAAGTATTTTCATGATAGTCTCATAGGTGATGGCTATTATGCACACAAGCCTACACGATTGTCGATTACACAGTTATCGATTGACTACGGCATTGCACGCCACAGGTTTGAATTCCTAGCTAGCCCACCAATAATTGCTTCTGTTCTAAATATTTGTTCATGTTTAATTTCATTATCATTTTTTATTGAAGCCCTTTACAAGTCGATTGTTTGACACGATTAAACTTTCTCCAAGGAATGCCACAAAACACGGTCTTGACTTCCTGCAAGTCTTACCAGATCATCACTCTATCTAGTATAGGGAAGTACATTATGGAACAAGGCTGCCACTCGCATCTTGCTTCCCCATCTGTTGTTGGTTGTTTGAGCTATATGGCTGGCCCATTGCTATTCCGTGCAATTTATTTTTATAAAATGCCAACCCGATACACAGAAGATAGCCTAGAGTGGGTTGTTAAGTAAAAAAAGGTTTTGAGTACAAGGACACAGACCCGCTATCATAAACATGACTCATCCACACTCTATAGCCGGGATTCGAAGCCAGGATCTATTATTCAGTTACTAGACTCTAAAGTCACTAATAAATAACGACGATGCTATAATCTATCACACACAGAATAGTCGTTGTAGTCCGGCTTCATACCAGGCGATGCTTTACAGATATTAGATGAAGTAAGAGCTGATAAAATCACCGATGTTATTAGTCTGAACTTAAACAAACTTATTCTTTAATTTCGATGTATAATTAGGCCTATTTTTAACGAATTCCGTTTTTTTATTTACAGGTGTGGCGTTAATGTCAATGTTCCTGCCAAAATCTTGATGTCATTTAGTTATTAAGTATTGGTTATAAATATTAATAAATTATTGATTGCAGTTTGAAAGAAAGTTATTTTTAATTGTTTATTTGTGAACAATTGATATAATTTTTGCTTATACACTATTGAACTAAGAAATTTCGATTTTGATTTTTTTAAACACGACAAAAAACTAAAAACTGCGGTTGCCCACACGCTTGGCAAGTGTGGCAACTATGGCAAATCCCCCTATGTGGTTTTCAATCTATGGGTAACGGTAAAACATATTTGCATTGCACAGAACACAATTCCTCTCCACCAGGTGATCGGTGAACGCAGCTGTCATACATTGTGTGATCGAATATACCACTCCATATAAGGGCTACAGTGATGCGGCAGTGCTTCAATTTACACATGACAGTACTCCGGTTACGAATGTTGAGACAAAATGTAGGTGACGTACTGAGGTAATTGTGATTGCTCTCATGGTTTTGTTCAATAATTCGGAGCGCAATGATAGCCATTGCTTTAAACAAGGAAGAAGAGCAGCATCAAGTGAAAAAAAGAAAATGAATGCATGAAGCATGGCAATAAAGAGAAACAAAAAGATAATTCATAATATTATTTCATTAATTCATTCATTACAGCCTTCACAAGTCCCCAGCTGAACATTAACCTCCCCCAAGGAATGCCACAAAGCACGGTCCTGAGCCTCCTGAATCCATCGAGTTACTGCATGTCTTTCATTTTATACCACTTAACCATGGAATTATGCAAAGAATTAAATAGTTAAAAACGAAAAGAAATATTTTGAAACTAGGAGGTAAATTAATAAAGAAAGATAGTCTTTTGTGGAAGCCTATATCTCTAAGAACTTGTTTTTTGTGCAGCGGTGTCCATGATCCGACATAAAAATTCGTCGTAACCGACAGCCCTCCATGATTGCTGGCGCCGGCACTATCACTGAGAGCACTATGTCGTCGTGCCGGAACTGTCTTCACTGATATATATGAATAGGCCATAAATTGTGTCTAAACTTGCTCTATTATGCTGTCATTAGTGAACACAGCTGCATAGATTGTCGGATCAGACATCCAAATCATATTATTTTCTGCATTCTAAATGGTGTCTAAACTTGATCTAAAATAAAAAATAAAATTATGGGCACTTCTTCTCTTCTAGTTATTGTTAGGAATGTTTTTAATCTGCGCAATCACATTAGAAAAATACTATTATTATTTAATGGACAGGCGGCGTGTTCTGATACCTGCCGTTGTATGCGGCCTAAAGCCGCACAACGTGCGACCCCATTCCCTTGATATGAGCGGTAGATTCATGATACACTCTACGGCTAGTAGCCGTGTTGATCATGCAATCGGTGGTGATGCTATACACTTCTGCAGGAACGGTGGTCTGGCAGGTGGTAGTGCTCACGGAGGGCTTACGGCCAGTGTTCCTATTTGCCTAAACCGTGTGACGTACATTCACTCTGCCTGAATTTGTTCGTATTCTCTATGGCGTTTACACACATTGACATGCGCGATTTCTGACTGATGTGTCGATACTAAAATATTAGATGAAATCGATTTTTTATTTTTGAGATAATAATTACTTTCACTATACTTTTATAATAAATTTACATACAATAATTAATAAGTGCTTTATTTCATTCTCGTATTTGTTCGACCAGTAAAGTTGATAAAAAACTAAACAAAGCTATATGGCCGGCCCATTACCAGTTAAGCTTACTGATCCATCATCTTATAATTCTAAACTCAATTATTAAAAAACAATGTAAAAATTGTAATCAAAATTAATAATAATACATAATTAGTAAAGATAAATATTGTTCTTTGAGCTTTTGTTTTCGTTCAAATAATCTTAATTATCTCTGTAAAGTTCAATTGTACCTACTGATTAATGTTTAACGCATAAACGCTTGTTTGATCCATAGGCAGTTTTCAGAAATGTCCTTCACGACATCAAACGAATTATTACTTTCGTTTATTCAGACATAAAAACTAATTCAGCAGATCTGAAAATGTCGGAACTGTTTAAGTAAATAAATCATAAATGTTATTAAGTTGTCATTTTTATTATTAATAAACTGACTTTGCTTATGATCAAAAGAATGTTATACAAAAAAAAAAACTAAGTAAATAAAATGGAAATCCACAAACCATTTTCGGCTATTCAGTATTGTATTTATTATTACTTGTATATTAATTTCCTAGTAATCTTAATTGTTACTGTCGCTGTCGTCATCTGTATTATTTTGCGAGAATAGCGTAATAATTATACCGTGAAAGCAAAATTATTACTTATATGAATATAGAACAACGCTAGTCTTTAAATCGCGTTTCTATTATCTTATTATCTTGTTCTATTGTTGTAGAGAAACCGGAAATATCCCACGATAGACTGCAATGGGATCGGAATATGGTTTTGATATTGAGAGATAAGAAGCTTTTTGCTGTTAAAGGGGCGAAGTTTAGATTTTTTTCTATAATTATTGTTTTAATATTAAATTAATGTTATGTATTTGTACACTACAGTATATTTAAATAGGCTAGTCAACGTTTTAAAATTTTTGTACTAATATAAAATGTATAATATGTAATGGGAAATTAGTTATAACTATTTTATATTTTGAAATATTTTGTTGAAGAATTATGAGATTAATATAGTCGAGCGACTTTATGCCCAGTGAACAGTTTAACGAGTGACCGACTTAGGATCCTTTAGTCACGAGTTCCATAATTCGAAAGGACGTTAATGTGCTACTAAATTATTCTAAGTGTAGCCTTTATCCATTTCCTCTACATGAAATTAATAAATTATGAGTAATGTACATTATTTGTAAACGTACTTAACAACATGTGTAACATGATTATGTAAATTGTGAACGATTCAATTTCAATCAACGGCAACATAATATACAACATACAATTCTTCTGTACGTATGTTTGTCACTGAACTTCTAAGCGTCTAGACAAAATTTTGATGGATTTTTTGTGTGTGTTTGAGTGTGTCTCTGGATAGTTTAGTCACAAATGGACCCGGTAAGTGGCGCTGTTTTCGAGATCCAGAAAACATTCGTGTGAAGCCAGGCGAACCGTTTGTAAAATATAAAATGGATCTTGTATGACTGAATGATTTTGGTTTTAAAATTATCATTATTGAGAATATTTCTTTTCTTCTTTATTTCCCCCAATTACTTTCCGGGTATCTTACAATAATGATTAAATAAATAAATAAGCAAGCTATCCAGGCTGTAAGAAACTTCAAGATAGGTTGTAGCGATCTATTGCTGTCGAGTTGTGCCCGAACAACCAAGCTAAAAAACCGAGAGACCCTTGCAACTCTGAATTATGTATTATCATCATCATTACTGCCCATCGCCTTTCCACTCCAGAACA
>CAJQZP010001662.1:0-45461 GCA_907164705.1 Parnassius apollo | reverse complement strand
CGTTCTAACGGCATAGTTAACGAAGCCTAAGTTTAAATTATTAACAACACGTCGGGAATAAAAAAAATAATTAGTTTCATTGCATGTGTAGTATTCGCGTAAATATAAAAATAATTATTAGAGTGTTTGTGCAGCGAGAAGTTCTGATGATAAAGATAATGATGATGATTCACATTAGTACGTAAATGTTACGTGTTTTGTAATTTCTGTTTTATAAAGAGGGGATATTTTCGGTTTCTTAAAATTTTTCTTTTATACATTTATTGAAAACTGACTCACCAAGATTATCAAAATTTACTGAAAAAGGAAATTAGTTAAATTTGTGTGAAATTTATTTCTGCAGTTAAAAACTAACGAAAAACATAAAAATTGAAAAGAATTTTTCACCAAGAAAAGTATTCAAAGTTAAAGTGGACCTTTCATTAAAATTATTTTTATTTTCAGGATATGCCGTTTGCACCACTCCCGTATTGGTTATTGTATCAATAGCTATGTGTTATATATTGCAATCTAGATGAAAATTATGAAATAAAAAGCAACGAAATTAGTTTAAATTGTCAATTTTAAAATTGCACGTTAATATTGAATAAGTGTTGCCAACCAATTATAAATTTGTTTATGTTGAGCTCAAATAAACAAAATATATACTCCTTCAATGGACCTGAATGTGCTTTAATATAAATAATACGTTTAAGATATACTTGTTATATAATACTATCTAGTCACAATGGATAAATAAAAATATTTGAATATAATGTGTATTTTCTATTCATCTCTGTCTAATCCCAGCTCAAAATGCTTGTGCTAGAGATATAGTGGCGAGGGGAAGGGGCTTAGTAATAGTGGCTTGGTCACCCACGTTGAACCAGACGTTTGATCTATAGAGAAGCACTGGCCCGTGGTGACTGCTCTGCATAGACTTGCTGAGTCTCTCCATGAGCATAGGTGGACTAGCGTTTAACATTCTTGCCGGACCGCATCACTGATATGACTGATGATGGGGAGGGGAGTGTCAGAAAGATGCATGCCTTTCCCTACCTTTCGCAGTTAAAACGTTAGCATGTGCAGCAGATCCACCGTTGGGGCAGAGACGGTGCTTCCGGGTCACGTTTATTTCTGGTTCCATGGCCTTCGCGTAACGGACATGAGGTCCGTTGAGCAAGTGCAGTGCCGTGTTCCCTACACGGCACTGAATTTGCACACGCGAAGACACAGGTGTCCTATAAAAATTGGGGGAGAGCTGTTCTCTGTCAAGAATGCGCAGGTGTCTGAACTGTTTAACTATAGTTTTATTAAATGATGGTGGAATTTCCTGGAGTATAAGAGAGACTAACACATCAAAAATGTGCTTCTCCCGTCACAAAGTGGACTTGCCATAAGCATGCATATGCATGCAATCACTATAAGTTTGTATTGGGTAGCTTCTAAAGGGCTAAAATGCCAAATTTTCTCAAAATAGCAATCTTATCTGCACGCAATACACTCTGGTGATAAACTGGAACCGTATTATCAGTGAGACGCTTTCAGCTCCCAGCTAATTCATTCCGCCTACCCAGCACGGTGAATATGAGATGGCATTAGGCCAGATTGAGATATGTAGACGCTCCTAGACAGTGGAAGTTACTCACTCCTCTGCCATTTTATAACTTCCTATATTTTTTTTATAGAAGAGGGGGCAAACGAGCATACGGTTCACCTGATGTTAAATGACTACCGCAGCCCATAAACAGCCGCAACACCAGGGGAATTGCATGTCCGTTGCAGGCCCTTTAGAAAGGAGTAAGCTCTTTTCTTGAAGGTCCCCAGGTTGTATCGCTCGGGAAAAATCGCCGGTAGTAAATTATTCCACAGAGAGGTTGTACGTGGAAGAAAACTCCTAGTGAAACGTACAGAGGTGGACCACCAAGCATCCAGATGGTGTGGATGGTATCGGGAGGTATGCCGCGTAGTGCGTTCATGAAATTTGGCGGCTGAGATTAATCCAAACTATTCCTCAGAGCAATCCCCGTGATAGATGCGATAAAATACGCAAAGAGATGCAACATCTCTTCGCAGCGCCAGTGAATCAAGCCGATCGGGAAGCACTCGGCCGACGATGATTCGAGCTGCTCTGCGCTGGATGTGGTCAAGTGGAAAGAGCTGGTACTGGGGAGCCCCAGCCCAGAGATGGGAACAGTATTCCATGTGCGGCCGAACCTGCGCCTTATAAAGTTACTGGCGGTGTGCTGGCATGAAATACTGTTCCGCTCTGCTGAGCACGCCAAGCTTTTTAGAGGCCAATTCGGCCTTCTCTTCCAAGTGACCACGTAGTAAAAATAAAAAAATAAGAACGTGTACAGAAGATTGCCAGTAGCACGTGAAAAAGAAGTGGAAACCATGATTGAGGGAATGGTGAAGGATGGTGTTATTGAACCTTCCTCTAGTCCATGGTGTTCACCCGTGGTGCTGGTAAAGAAGAAGGATAGCAGCATGCAGTTTTGTGTTGACTACCGCCGTCTGAACGACGTTACGAAGTACAATTGCACAAAATGCTTCGGAGAACATTTCACCGGAAAAGTCAAAAAGTCGCTACATATCTACATACGACGAATTTATTGCTTGGAGAGAAGAGAAAAAAGCAAATAGTTTTCAGAAAATGTTATGTTTGCATACGTCTCCGAACTCTCAGCAAAATTAAAACCTCTAAAGTAGATTAAAGTAGTTTCTCAATTTCAGGCTGATTATAACGATAAACTCGTGCCGCTAGAGGCCCGTGAGTTATGTTTACAAACTACGTAAACGAGGGCCAAAATTTAAATTAATGTCTGAGTTGGGACGCTCCATTAATATTTTATGGCCTAAATTCTCATTCTGTGTTCCTATTTTCAGGCGAACATCTTTTGATAGATCTTTTTCTGTAATCACGTATTTTACATGAACTATTTTTGTACTGCTAATGGGAATGTTATTATGATCTAATCTCGTTGAGTTTCAAGTGTAGAGTCGAGTTTGGTATAAGCAATATTCACGCTTGTAACTACCGGATGACATTTATACTAGGCAATACGTGATTATTTATTACGCGGATAGATTATTAATTTTGAAATCGTTAATCTTATAAATTTATTAAGTGTTATTATATTTTAGAAGAAAACATCATAAAGTTAATAATTTGAGTAATAATACGCACTTCGGAAATGTTGTAATCACCACTATCAAATGGTTTTAATGAATTACTTTCATGATTTTTTTCGAAACGTAACACTTATAAATTATGGATAAATGCCCGTTCTATCACGGTACAGCCTATAAAAATTTACTGCTGAAAATAGTCCTACGAATAATATTTGTGATAGTTGCAATGATTGGCTGGCGGGTTGTTAACCTCATTTTTTTACTTTTTACTAAATGGTCGATGGTTATCACTTACGACTATTATATAAATACTATCAGATTGCAGGTCTTCTTTTTGCATCAAAAATCAATATTATGTTACAATTTTATGGGTAAAAAGCTAATATAATTACAAATTATGCTGGCATCTCTCTAGTTTTAGTGTTCTGTGATAAAACATAGAAGGCCACTTTTAGCCTTCTTTTCTTTGAATACAACAAAAGTAATGTCAGTACTGTATGAACCCTTGGTATCAAAATCGATTTCCCAGAGGCCAACATAAACGAAAAGTGATTTTGGGGTCGATGAAGTCTAAAAAAGAACGACCCCTATTAATTGACACAAGCTCTTATTTTAAACTTTCAAGATACTGTGTAAATTGTGTTACATGTACCGAATTAATATCAGTCTAATATTTTAGTTGGAAGTATAATTGTTGATTGCCTCGTTGGTCTAGCAGTTCTAATAGTGCGACTGCTGATCATGAAGTCCTGGGTTCGAATCCCGGGTCGGCCAAAAATCAATTATTGAGTTTTTCTGTCAAAGAAATTCTCAGTAGTTGCCCGGAGTCAGGAAGTTGGCGGTGTCTTACCCCCGTGCCTCGGAAAGCACGTAAAGCCGTTGGTCCTGCGCCTGATCTCTCCGGTCGTGTCAGTTTACCGTCGTATCGGATTATGAGAGTGAGGGAATAGAGAGTGCATCTGTGCTTGCGCATACACTTGGGCACTATAATCCCGTCCTGCGCCGAAGGCTAGCCTCCGTTGAGACAAGCCGCCGTGGCCGAATTTCGGTCTGGAGGACATTATTATTATTATTATGATTGTTGTACTTTTAAAAATCTCAAGAAGTCAATAAGCATGCACAAGTTCGTGCATGATGAAAATATTGGTAAATCAGAGCTGTGACTCGCCAGCAAAGCAAAGTCAGGAATTTGCATTTAGAAAAAGCCAAAATTAGGGGCTTTTAAAGTTCTAATTAGGTGCTAAGTTTAAAAAATAAGCGCTCTAATTGTTTTACAGAAGCTTCTTTTTATGGAAGAAATCCTTTGGTAAATCGTGAAGTGGTGGACCGCCAAGCCTCCATATGGTGTGGTTCGTATCATATACATTTCACGTCATCGACTTCTTGTAATTGCGTGGACGGAAATGAAATTAATTGAAAAACAAAAATCATTAATATGTATCTGTATTCCGTTTGTATGTACATTATTGGCTGCATATTTCACTTGCAACATTTTAATTTAAATTTATCAGTTTTTGTATTGGCAACTCCTCTTTTGATCCCCAAATTCAAATTTTATACACAGGCGGCTCTCTGGCAAATAATTGTTAAATAATATTCCAAAATAAAATTTATACTTGCATTTTATTTATACAAATTAGTTTCACTCTTAAGCATTCCCTGTTGTTTTGTTTTTAAGTTAAAGAGCAATTAGTTGTAAACATTAATTTGTTAGAATATGTAATAAATGAGATGAAATTGTAAATGCTAATAAAATTTAAACGCTCATGTTATTAACGAAGGAAAAACTCCAGACTGTTTGACACAATAAAATTATACAAGGGTGGAAAGGTGATGAAAAGCTTTTGTTCATGCTAGGGACGGCTGCGGTAATATCAATAAAATGCAAACCTACATTATACCTACGTTCACAAATTTAAGGTTTTAGTCCTCTTTGTTGGAAATTGTTTTTTGTGATCGAATCAGGTCACCAGATGTCGCTAGTTGACAGTGAAGTGAACTTTTTTTGTTACACAATGTTTTTAATTGAGAAATTAGATTTAAATAAAAGTTTCTGCAGTATTATGTTAACACACAAAACAATGCTTTAATTGTTTGATCTATAATTTATTACACATTATTAATTCTTTTTTGATTTTTCATCTTTTATGAATATATGTAGTTTATTTTATTCATATTTTAATCCAATTAATATAAAATACAACTAATAGTAGAGAAAGAAAGATTTATGATGCGGCAAATATCCTATGAGGCAATCTATGAAGAGGTCTATGTTCAGCAGTGGACTTCTGATGGTCAGTAATAGTAACGGTAACTGAAAGTGCGTGCAAAGCCTCCATCACACGAGCTGCCTCATGGGGGCATATAATGACAAACATAGTTGCTGCACTGGGCAAGTGGGTTGGCAACCAGAGTTTTTATTATTTTGAGCGGTTATCAGGAAGATTCCGCTGCCCATCTTCTGTTTCATGTTCCTTCTGTCACCTCTTACGACACCCACGATATGCACAATTGTCTATGCGAAACCCACAAATGGTAATGAAAAATAGTACCAGTGCGGGGATGCCAGCCAACCAGCCAGCCAACTTCAGCGTAGTGAGTATGGGAAACTCTAATGCATAAGGTGATAATTTTGGGGTCGTTGTGGATACAATGTGGCCCATACTTGCCCCCATTAGGTTGGTGTACTTAGGCTTTCCCCATGAAGGTTAGGGCCACAATGCAGCTAATATGGTTGTAGTACGATTGGGTAGGACCACGATCTCACAGAATAACAGCGTAAAAAAGCTGCTATGTTACGTATGGTGAGTGTAGAGCGCCGGCGAGCCCCTTTACTGTAAACGAGGCATTCCATCTTAGTCCTCTGGGATGACAACGAATCTGCATTTGGATTCGTAATCGACTGTAAATGTAGATATATATCGGCCACAGGATCTATTTGCCATCAGGTGGACTGTGTGCTCGTTGGTCACCCTTAAAAAAATGAAGGATACGGTGACACAATAAGACATTCACGACACTTACGAGACAGGATAAACGAAAGAGAACACCACAGAACCGAACCGAAATTTAACGATTGTGCCCTTCACAAGAACTGTTTCGAACCCACGCCTCTGAATTGTATATTCCTAAATAGAGATCCCAGACTATTAGGCCATGCGTTCGCAGTCACGATAGAACACTAATATAATTTCATTTGGTACAAAAAAGTATTTTTGTTCAACACTTTATTCGTTGTAGGATCATGCTGCAGCTTTATTGTGGTTGTATCACGTATGAGTCTGCTCAGGGAAGGACTACGCTCTCAGATAATACCAGCGTAAAATGGCAGCTTAACGCTGCTGTTTTTCGTATGGTGAGTTTGAACAACCGGAGAACCTTTTTACTAGAAACGAGGTATTTCATCTTAGTTCGCATGGGTGACACCTCGTATCTTAGTCGTAGATATAAAAGTTAAAGTTACAGCCTATATACGTCCCACTGCTGGGCACAGGCCTCCCCTCATTTTTGAGAAGGTTTTAGGGCAAGGAAGTGTTTGCAGCGCTGCCCCAATGCGTGTTGGCGAACTTCACATGTCTTCAAAATTTTTTTTTTATTTCTCAGACATGCAGGTATCCTCACGATGTTTTCGTTCACCGCCGAGCACGTGGTGAAATCAGCACCTAAAATTGCAAATTCAATTAAAATTGCAAATTAACAATTTCATTGGTGCCGGCGGGGATCGAACCCGGTTTGCTCGCGTACTGTGAAATTTACAGCGAGCGCTAACCGTCCGAGCTATATGTAGATGCATATTGACCACAGGATATTCTCATTCGTCCCACACGTGATTTAGCATTGAGGTATTAAATATCTAATTTTATTACGTGGTAGAGCCACGCTGCAGCTGTATTATAGTTGTACCACGCTCTCACAGATTACCAGCGTAAAAAGCAGCGTAATGCTGCTGTGTTTTGTATTGTGAGTGTAGAGTACCTGAGATCTTTTTTACAGGAATCGAGGCATTCCATCTTAGTACTCAGGGGTGGCAACGCATTTGCATTTTGATTTTTTACTGAGGATAGATGTGGATATCTATGGGTCACAGCTATAAAAAATACCATTTCTATTCATTCTTAAAGTTTTCTATTAGCGTAACGGCTGTAGAAATTCAACGTTGCTAAGCCTGTTGATGTTTTAACTTTACGTCTTAGAGATTGTTGTGTAATGTTTCAAGTTAATAAACTGATGAAATGATGAAATAAAATGCATGAAACTCTTAAAAGTACAAAACTTCGCGTTGAAAATATTTACTTTTATACTATTTGAATATTAAATTACAAATTTTGAAACTCAGGATGAGCGCTAGAAATTTTGCTTTTAAGACTTCATTAATTATGAAAGAGTTGTACTTATAACTTCTTAGGTGCTACCTATTTGTTAAACAGTGAAATTCATGACTAAGGAATACCTGTATTTTATAATCTAGAATTTTCTCCTTTGTCGTGGAGGCAATTTACAAACATAAATTGCAAAAGGACAAATATCCAGACCCGTAACAACCATTTGTAGGCCATACAAATACATGTTCCGTGCGCGATTTGAACCCGTGGACCCCAGCGCTGCAGCTCATTGCTAAGCCACTGCGCCACCGAGCCGTCAAAATATTTGTAGGTCACACAAATACTTGTTCTGAGCGGGATTCAAACCCACGGCCCTTAGCGCTGCAACTCATTGCTAAGCCACTGCGCCACCGAGCCGTCAAATTATTTGTAGCTCACACAAATACTTGTTCTGAGCGGGATTCAAACCCGCGGCCCTTAGCGCTGCAACTCATTGCGCGTGCGCCACCGAGCCGTCAAATTATTTGTAGGTCACACAAATACTTGTTCTGAGGGGGATTCAAACCCGCGGCCCTTAGCGCTGCAACTCATTGCTAAGCCACTGCGCCACCGAGCCGTCAAAATATTTGTAGGTCACACAAATACTTGTTCTGAGCGGGATTCAAACCCGCGGCCCTTAGCGCTGCAACACATTGCTAAGCCACTGCGCCACCGAGCCGTCAAATTATTTTTAGGTCACACAAATACTTGTTCTGAGCGGGATTCAAACCCCCGGCCCTTAGCGCTGCAACTCATTGCTAAGCCACTGCGCCACCGAGCCGTCAAATTATTTGTAGGTCACACAAATACTTGTTCTGTGCGGGATTCAAACCCGCGGCCCTTAGCGCTGCAACTCATTGCTAAGCCACTACGCTACCGAGCCATCAAATTATTTGTAGGTCACACTGATTTCGTGTTTCAATATTTCTTACATAATATCATCATCATCATCATCATCATCACAGCCCTTCACAAGTCCACTGCTGAACATAGGCCTCCCCCAAGTAATGCCACAAAGCACGGTCCTGAGCCACCTGCATCCATCGACTTCCTGCATATCTTACCAGGTCGTCACTCCATCTAGTGGGGGGTCGCCCTACACTACGCCTACCGGTACGAGGCTGCCACTCGAGAACCTTTCTTCCCCATCGGTTATCGGTTCTTCGAGCTATATGGCCGGCCCATTGCCACTTCAGCTTACTAATCCGTTGGGCTATGTCGGTCAATCTGGTTTTACTGCGGATATCCTCATTTCTGAGTCTATCACGCAGAGAAACTCCGAGCATAGCCCTCTCCATAGCTCGCTGAGCGACCTTGAGCGTCCTCATACGGCCAGCAGTGAAGGACCACGTCTCTGATACGTAAGTCATCACTGGCAACACGCACTGGTTGTACACTTTAGTTTTCAGAGATTGAGGTATACCTGACGAGAAGGTATGTCGTAATTTCCCGAACGCTGCCCAGCCGAGTTGAATCCGTCGATTGACCTCTCGGTCGAAGTTGGACTTACCTAGTCGGACTATTTGTCCCAGGTAAACGTACTCGTCAACAACTTCGAGCATAGTGCTCCCAACAACTACCGGCATAGGTGTGACATGGACATTAAACATAATCTTTGTTTTGTCCATGTTCATCTTAAGACCTATCCGTTGGGAGGCACTATTGAGGTCATTGAGCATAGTGCTTAAGTCCTCCAGCGATTCTGCCATAAGGACTATATCGTCGGCAAATCGAAGGTGAGTGATGGACTCGCCATTGATGTTAATACCGTATCCTTTCCAGTCCAGTAGCTTGAAAACGTCTTCCAAAGCAGCGGTGAAGAGTTTCGGGGATATAACGTCACCCTGTCTTACACCTCTCTGCAGTTGGATAGGTTTCGAGCTCTGGTTCTGTACTCGGATAGCCATCGTAGCCCTACTGTACAAACACTTCAGCACTTCAATATACCGACAGTCAACTTGGCACCGCTGAAGGGACTGCAGCACCGCCCAAATTTCGACGGAATCAAAGGCTTTCTCATAGTCCACATACGCCAGGCAAAGTGGCAAATTGTACTCTTTAGTCTTCTGTACAATCTGCCGCAGGGTATGTATGTGGTCTATGGTACTGAAGCCTTTTCGGAAACCGGCTTGTTCGGGAGGCTGGAAGTCGTCGAGTCTGCGTGCGAGACGATTCGTAATGACTCTCGAAAACAGCACGTAGACGCGGCTCAGAAGGGAAATCGGTCTGTAGTTCTTCAAGAGAGCGTTGTCGCCTTTCTTAAAGAACAAGACCACCGCACTTCTGCTCCACGCCTCTGGAGTAGTGCCACCATGGAGGACGGAATTGAAGAGCTTCTGAAGGACTTCAAGTACCGGTGTTCCACCCGCTTTCAGAAGCTCCGCTGTAATTCCATCCTCGCCTGGGGCCCTGCCGTTTTTAAGGTGCTGGAGAGCCATTCTAATCTCGCTTAGACTGACGTCCGGGATATCATCGGAATAGTGTCGGATAAGACTTGCTCTTGGATCGTTACTCACACTTGCGTGTGGCTCCAACGATGATGTGTACAGCTGCCCATAGAACCTCTCAATCTCACTCAAAATCTCAGGTGTCCCGGAAACGATGCTGCCACACTCAGTCTTCAGCCTTGACAGTTGGCTCTTTCTGGCAGATAGATCTCTGGCAAAGACTTTGGAGCCCTGGTTCCGCTCGATCGCTTCTTTAATACGAGCAGTATTAAAGTTGCGTAAGTCTCGCCGCATGCATTTGGAGATCTGTCTGTTCAGTTGCCTGTATGCTGTCAAATCTGTTGACGATTGCAGCCTCATCTCCCGTCTAACAGCCATGAGATTAAGAGTGTGATCGGAGAGTTTTTGTGTTCTTCTGCGGCGGGTCTTGCAGAACTTAGCTCCGACCGCATGGACAGTTTCCACGAGCTTGTCATTCATATCGTCCACTGCATTGCAATCTTGTAGGCACTGAAAGCGGTTGTGTAACTCGAGCTGAAAGTTTTCGGGATTTTGGATCAGAGCACGAGGGGGGACGGAGCGTTGACTTCATTAGACGAGACCTCTCCAACTTAACGTTTAGGTTCAGTGTGCCTCTAACCATTCGGTGATCGCTGCCAGTTTTCACCCTTGCGATCACTGAGACATCACTGAACAGTTGGCGTCTGGTCGTCATAATGAAGTCAATCTCATTTTTTGTCGAACCGTCGGGGCTCGACCAGGTCCACTTCCTGTGGGGCCGCTTCTGGAAGAAAGAGTTCATCATAAAGAGTCCCTCTTTCTCCATAAAGTCGGCCAGCTGCTGGCCCCTTCGGTTCCGTTGCCCTACTCCAAATTTCCCTAACTTCAGCTCACCGCTTTCTCTTGTGCCTAGTTTTGCGTTGAAGTCTCCCATCAACACCGTGTAGTGGGTTTTGGAGGAATGTATGGCTTTGGAAATATCCTCATACATTTCCTCCACCTCCTCATCGGAATGTGCCGACGTTGGTGCGTAAACCTGTATGACCTTCAGCGAATACCGTTTGGTGATTCTGAGTATCAGGTACGCGACCCTCGTCGACACACTCTCAATCTGTACAACGTTGTTGACGAGAGACTTGTGGACGATAAATCCGACACCTCCTTGGGACAGATGGTCGCCCTCCCGGTGATAGAACAAGTTGCCGGATTCGAGAATCACCGTGTCCTCCCCCTCTCTTCGGACCTCGGATAATCCTATAATACTCCAGCGCAACTTGTCTATCTCTTCTTCCAGCTCCAGGATCTTCTCGTCAGTCCTCAGTGTGCGTGCGTTAAATGTTGCCAGGTCGAGTCGTCGTAGGTGGCAACCGAACCTCCACCGGAGATTCTTAGCACCCCCTGCCCCGCCGTTACCATGGTCGCCACCGTAGCCAGGAATAGCGGGGCCGCCGGGGACTGGGGGCCGTCTATTTGTGTAATTGTTCATGGGGGGTATATTGCCATAGTTGCCACGCTTGGCGAGCGGGTTGGCAATATGTTTATTACATATTAATCCTGGTGTATTTTGACGATTTTTTATTTTCCATTTATTTTAAACACGTGGAAATCCTGTTTTTGTTACTATTTTGAAATTTTAGGGTACTTGATAACAATAGAAGAGTGTGTCCATACACAGATGCATTTCCTCGTACTAGCCTAGAAATATTCGATACAATCCTTCTTTGATAGTATCAGAGGTGAACTTATATGTGGGTTTAGAAACGCGGAAGATGATTTTAAATATACAACTAGAATGTACTGGAAACGATTAACACTCGACTGGAAGCTATGGAAAAGTCTGAAAGAGGCCATTGTCAATAGATATTACGAAATCATTTTGAAAATAAAAGGCAATACATTTATTTTATTTTAGAAATACTAATACCGTACTGATCGGATTTGATTCACCACAAATCCTCACTAAATAACACCGATTCTTTCTAAGGATGATTGGTGAGACTATTCAAATCAGTAAACATCTTAATTTCAATAGAGAATATGGCTGGGTGTTACCATCTGCTTGAGATAAAATAATTATAAAAATTATAATACCCAAGCATACAACTGCAAGACTTCAAGATACTGTAAATTCATAATACGTAGTTCGGGCCAAAATTTAATAATTTAAGTCTGCAATATCTGCAAAAATCTGCATATAGGTAACCACGGCTACCTGCAGGTAGTCGTGGTTAAGTACAACATTGTGTCATCGAACACCTCAGTCCCCCCGTGACCATGGGTGCTGTAAAATACTTGAAACGTCTAGCGACTAGTAAGATCTATTGTTATCGCTGCTATGGCTGTAGTTCAGTGCTAAGCCAATATATCTTCAATGAATGCCCTTTATACACTGCTATCTACTTAGTATATGAGTAAGTTTCAGATCCGTATATGTTCACCGTACATGCACTGGTTTACACTCTTGTTTTCAAATATTACAGTGAATATTACATGACAAAAAGATGTATTGTATTCTTTTAAACGTGGCCCAATCACTATATTAATCGCAGTTAAGAAAATAGGAAACTAAATAATCGTGTGGAATGAGCCAAATATCTGTGTATTTTAAGGCATTTAAAACTGTCTTATCACTCTTTCGTATGAGTGTAAAAAGACAGTTTTATAAATGAGTGGAGATTTGTGTACGTCTTAGGGTCATATACAGTTTTTTTTTACTTTTCAATATGCGAATTGATATAAAACGTGGATAATGAAAAATTAATGACAACGTTACCTCATAATTCAAATAAAATACTTTTAATACCTATATTTATAACTACATATATCGAAGATTTACCATTCAAAACAAATGATAGGAGGACTTAGGTCAACAATGTATATAAGCACTTAAACTATTCATATAACTCAGTCATACATATTAATAAGGTTTTAGAAATAAGATTCGAAGTACGATAAAAGCCAAATTTTAAGCATTTAATATCTATATGCATAGAATTTTATGTTAGTTTAGAACATGTTGATATTTATCTTATCTACTACTATCAAGGCAGTTACTTTGATGATAAGTATACAACGAAGAATAAAGTTTTAACTTATTGTATATTGCTTAAAGTAGAGTATATCTATCTATTGAAATCTACCTTGGGGCCAAGTTGGCTTAGACATCTTATTAACGGAAGTACTAGATGCTCAAATATTTATATATACTGATTTTAGGGTTTAAGTTAAGGGTAAACTAGGTATTTGCATCATATGGTAATATAAAAATTTTAAGTTTTACTATTAAAATATCTATTAATTCGTACATATTCAAATACCACTAGTGATTTCGTAAATATATATTAAAAAATAAAATATAGATTTATAGTAAATTAACTTAAGCTCATTGTAATAAACGCATTAGGAGTCTTGAGTTCGAGTTAGCTAGAACCAATGTAAGTGAAAACTCACAAAATATGTGGTCTATATGACACAATATCCAAGATTACATTTAATAGTGAACTCATGAGGTTAAGCCAGTTGACAAAAAGTACCCCGAAATTGGAATTGGAAATGTTGTAACCTTTGAAATTTTTATCACAAGTATTTGAAGATGAAAATGGCTTTATGTCCATATAGTAAAAATGTCACTTATATTTTCCACATTAACCGTTATTCTAGATTTTATTTATTACATATTAGATTCATTTTAAAATAGTTTCGTAGTCAATCTACGGTTGATCGTAAATTTGAAATTATTTGTTCGTACATTTGAATGTACGAATGACGAGACTGTTCGTCAAAAGTTTTTCATATACGGGTTTTACTGAAATGTCGTTCTACATATTGAAAAATATGTGCAGTGGTATTAAGAAAATTTTATATATATATTAATCGCACTATACAATAATAATCAATACTGTAAGCCAATTAAAAGGTTTTGGTAGCAAATAAATTAAAATAACTAAACTTGATTTCTCATATTTACGCGAACACTATACATGATTAAAACTACTTTACGGATTTTATATCGTAGACGATACTTTCACAATTTTACCATCAGACAAAGTAACTGCATTTTTAGAACATCTTAATTCCATATACTCTAAAATTCAATTTACTATGGAATTAGAGGCAAATAATTCCTTACCTTTCCTAGATGTGTTAGTCATCCGAAATCCTAATAACACCATTGGTCACACTGTGTATAGGAAAAGGACCCATACAAACCGATATTTAAACGGTGAATCTCACCACCATCCTTCACAGTTAGCTACCGTGGGCAAATCTTTGTTACAGAGAGCACGAGGGATCTGTGACAGCAAACACCTGGCCGCCGAGCTTCAGCACGTCAAGCAAGTTCTGCACGACAACAAGCTTCGGGTCCCGCGCCTACGTCACAGTGACCGAGTGAAGCCGGCCACAGTCGAGCGTGTGCCTGCTGTACTACCATATGTCAGAGGTGTCACAGACAAGATTGGCTATACCTTGAAGCGAGCTTCTATTAGAACATTCTACAAGCCGCCGAAGAAGATTAGTCAGTTCCTACCATCCGTCAAGAGTCATATTCCTCTACAAGATGCAGGAGTGTACAAGCTTGCAGTTTGTGATCATATCCTAGACGGACCCAACCATTACATCAGATTTGATAGACCACAAATCCTCGCGAAAGAACACCGATTCCTACCAAGGATGATACGTGAGGCTATTGAAATTAAAAAACATCCTAATTTCAATAGAGAAGGAGGCTGGGTAATACCACCTGCTTGGGATCCTATAATCAATAAAATTAAAACTAAACCCAAGCATACCACTGCAAGACCTCAGGACATAATCAGTTCATTTTGCATAGATCGGACCATAAACAATAATTAAAAAAAGCTGAAGGTACTCCGGGTTTAAAAATGACATCGGGACGTCAGCCATCTCAGTCTCCAGTGACCATGGGTGCTGGAAAGCGCCCGAAACGTCGGGAATTAAAAATAAAAGTAAATAAAAAGTAAAAATAAACACGATAAAATCCGTAAAGTAGTTTTAATCATAACTAAAGTTACAGGTACAATACGTGGAGTGAAGGACAGCCACATTTTAATGGGGTGATGAGCGAGACACCTGAGAAAACACGCACGAAGTACAATAAACATGGTTGGCTTAGGATCATGTTTTGTGGTAATCCTTGAGAGAGGGTGTTTAAGGGTGTTACCACACCAATCGATCAATCGCGATCGATGGCTTCGGTTGACGGTGGAATGGATTAGTCGACGTCGATCGATAGTTTCTACCGCTATTTGAAATGTCGTCTAAATAAAATAAGCGTTCCTTGGCCTTAGAAAATGGCTAGATCTCTCTTCAGTCTTCAGAGTTTGCATCTCCGTAATAATAATAATTGAAAAAGAGCATACTGACCCACAATAACGCATCCTCCGAATAAATTTTAAAAGGTACAGATGATGAGCCCACAACCACATCGGTTAATTGTCGATCGATGATTGAACTATGTTTTATCGAATAGTATCTGTCGATCAGCTAAAGCTGCTACTGAAAACTGCTGAAATAATCTGCACGTAGTTATTTTAGGAATATTGTGTACTTCTTCTTCTCTTATACATTACATCACTCACTTTCTCACTTTTTGATAAAGGATGGGGTAGCCAATATGATTCAAGGTGGTTAAAAGTGCGTTAATTATTATTGTAGAAATTTGGGAAGTAGAATATTATTCGTAAAATATCATTCGTATCAGTTATGTCAGTTGACAGTCCTGTAGGCAAATGCTAAACATACATTAAAAGTTATCAGTCAATTCTATAATTGTACAATGTAAACAAAATTTTTGTATACTGGAAATATTAAAACAAAATACGTGTGGCACTCGGTGACTGCAGCGGTAAAGCTATTGCATAGCATTTTTTATCAACGTATGCAATTATAATTATTTATTTATTTTATTTATGCAGTTAAGTCTTTGATATTAAATCAAGTTACACTTTTTGAGCTTGGTGACCGATAAGAAAACAATGGTTTTTCTCTTATTGAATAAATGAGAAGTTAATATTGTTTAAAATATTTTTAATATCTTACAATACATGTAGGTTATTCAGGAATTTTTATCATTGAGTTAGCAGCTAGTGTACACGCACACAAACACCGTGCCGAAGTCTGCCGAACTAAAACGACGTTAGACGATGCACGGCTTTCAACGCCACACCTCCGTGCCCGTCGGAATGGGGAGCGTGAGGTTTTTTTTCGTTACGGAATTTCTGGATTCGGTCCCCGCGCTCAAGGCCCGCGATAGAAGCTATGCAATAGCTTAAAAAACCATCACCAACCAATACCTTTACCTATGTCTACAAATTAATTAATACGTTCATTGGTTACCACCTGTCAAATGTCCACTGTAAAACGTAGGCCTCCTGCATATTATATTTTGTCTCATAGTGATATTTTCCATATAAAAGTAAACTAAGTTACTCCTAATAGCATCAGCTGTTTGCCTTTAAAAATTAGTCCAGCTGTTTTGGAATTTAGCCGAAACAAACAAACAGACAGACAGTCAGACAGACAGATATAAATTATAAAAATTGATTTTTTTGTTTTATGTATCGTATATATTTTTATACAAATTTAGTAAAAAGATGCATAGGACAGGATATGAGTTAACTTAGCTAAGTAAAGTGAATTATACTTGACTCTATCTGGGCCCGGCACGCACGTTTTTTTTTTCAGAAGCTCTTAGAAATGAGGGGGAGGCCTGTACCTAGCAATTGAACACATATGCTGTAACTTTTTACGGTATGAACGTTAATATCATTTTTATATATTTATTTATGTGCCATAAAATATCCCATTATAAAAATAATACAATATTTTTTACATTTAACACCAAAAAACTTTACACTAAAAACTATTCTATTCAACTCTAGAACACAAAAGAATGTCTTTTTTTTGTATTCTAGAGTTGAATATGAAGTGTTTACTTACTCTGATTTGGCTTGCCACCTAGTGCCCTTTGTAACTCACTAATAGAGTCTAGAGTGGTTTGCTTGCATGTTTAATTCACACCTAGGTATTTAATTACTCCTGTTACAACCTTTAGTAGCTTAGAAATAAACTAATCATTTTGATGTGTCAAAAAACAATATGCAGTTTTTATATGATAAAAAAGCTGTGCGAACGTTGTCTAATAATATATAATATCGACTTGATTTAAGCACATGTCGCGGAAATACCACAGATGCGACAGATTTCCGATATCATGTTCTTATAATCAACAGCGATTACCCTTCAAGCCTTACGCTGTTCAATTAAGATTCTTGTTGGAACCAGATATCGCGTTCTTATATACTTAGTATATAAAAAAAAAGAAAACACGGCTTATATTTTTTAATATAAAAAATATTTAATAATTATTTATTGAACACAGAAGTAATATACAAACAATTGACACTCTGTCTCCTAAACTAGCTTACACTGTGTGTTACGTTATAGTAAAGTTCCCCTCCCATTACATTACCTAGTGGCATAAAAAGGGAGGACATTTTTTAAATTTTTTATCGCCCTGGATTATCAAACATATTTTTATTTAAAACAATTATAATGTAATAATTTTCATTTTCATGTCATTATCGCAATATTTTATAGAAACGGCTGTGTTTCCCTCAAGAACTGAAGTTTTAGGAAGAAAAATAAAATATGGACAGTCGGCCAATGTGCCGAGAAGTGAACCCGACGCCCCGGGGCAGCTGTAACTAACTTTGCTAATGGCCATTTAAACTTTGTGAAATCGCCACGCTTTTGCGAAAAAGTGTGTTGAGGGAAAGCTTTTTCGGTGCAGATACGACGTGCTTAACATCTCAACATTTTCTATAAGAATTGCAAACTTTAAAAACTTTAATTGTTTTTGTATTGTTAATAAATAAGTGATAATAATAAAGTGTTCCGTGAATTATATGAAATTATGGGAGCCATGGTAGCTCAGAAACTAAGTTTTCGCTGCAAATTTTCGGTACGCAAGAAATCCGGGTTCAATCCTCTCCGACACTAATTGTTAACCAAAATTTTTAAGTGTTTATTTATCGCCTGCTTGGGGATGAAGATAAACAACCTGTAGTTTCAAAAAAAAAATTAAAATATATTCGAAAATATGCGAAGTCTACCACGATTCATTGAACTAGCGCATTGGCCTGATTGCTGCATTACCATCCGAGAACTTACGAGGCTTTAACTTTGTTAGAATTATGTTATGTTTAAAACATATTTATATATAAATAATATTAAATATTTATATAAATTACATGAGGTATTCAATGATTTACAAAATTACACCTTTTAAAAACTTTATTTTATTATGATTCTTCTCGTTTAATATATCTTTGCATCCAAAAGATGTCTGGAAGAGATCACTCTTAGCGATAGGGCCGTCCATTGTACCTATACATTGTACAATATTTTCCCTCTTTTTATTAATATTTATATTTATTTTCGCGTGCAATATAGTGTTATCTATCTATCTATCTTAGTCCAATCAAAAGAGTAAAAAACTTAAACTGATAATCAAAACAAACTTAATGACTTCTGAATTCAGGGATTAATTCTTCGGTAAATAATGTTTAGCATCGTTAAAATATATATAGAATTTTCATGAAATATATTTCCGGGAGGAAAACCGGCGACGACGTTCGCCACCCGTCACGTTCTGTCTCCCGGAGAGGCGAAAAGTGGATTGCAGAGGCCCGTCTGGCTACGTTGAATGTATGTGGGGCAATGAATGATAAAATGGATGAAGTATGCGATATGATGTATGATAGAGGAATAGATGTGTTATGTGTAAATGAGACGAAAAGGAAGGGGAAGGATGTCACTACACATGGCATGTATAACGCATACTGGTCAGGTTTAGAAGAGATCGAGCGGGCATGCCAGGGAGTAGGTATCATCCTTTCAGAAAGAATGGGCCAATGTGTGAAAGAGTATGAATTTATAAGCCCAAGAATTCTATGGATACGAATGAAAGTGGGCTTAAACAAGTTGTTTGTGCTAGAGGTCTACGCCCCAGACATGTCTAAGTCCACTTATATTCGAGAGCGGTTTTGGGAAATGATAAGAATGGTGTTAATGTAAGGGAAATGAAAATATTATTATGCTAAGAGATTTTAATGGAAGGGTTGGGGTGAGGAGGCTTGGTTATGAAAGTATATTGGGAACGTTTGGTGATGAAAGTATAAATGAGAATGGTGAAAATCTCCTCACCGTATGTATGGAAAAGAATCTTTTTGTGACGAACACTTGCTTTCGCCACAAGAAGATTCACATGTATAATTGGGAAAGAGGTGACGATAGAAGCATGATAGATTTCATAATTGTGGATGAAAGATTGAGGGGCGCAGTGGTAGATACAAGGGTTTACCGGGGTTCTAACGTAGGAACGGATCATTATTTGGTTTTATGCCGAATTAATGGTCTATTCAGGCGCTGGCGCCATCGATCATCTGTGTCTACCACTGCGTTACAGCGTATTAGAACAGAAAGGTTACAAGATGAAGGTGAGAAAAACAAGTTCAAATGTAGACTGAAAGAAAATATAAGTGGTTTGGATGAATTATGTATGAAGAAGTTAGACTTGGAGAATGTATGGCAAAACGTAAAGAAAGGTTTAGTGGATGCAGCTACCGAAGTATGTGGTGTTAGTAAGAGAAAGAATGAAAGGAAAAATAATACGTTATGGTGGGATGATGAGATACGTATGCAAGTTGAAGCAAAGAAGAGAGCATGGCTAGATTTACTAGCAACAAAGGCTGGTAATTCTAGCGGTACGAATGATGATATTGAAAGAAAAAAGGCAGTCTTTAGACATCTAAATAAGAGAGTAAAAGAAGTAGTTGAAAGGAAAAAGCAAGAAAAAACGGATAAGAATGATAGAAGAATATCGGATAACCTCCAGGCAAATATTAAAATGTTCTGGAAACTCGTAAGAACTACCAGGGGACATTCAAAACAGACTATAATGAATGCTATAAGGGACAAGAATGGCTATATTCTGAATGATGAAGTTTTGAGTTTAAAGAGATGGAAGGAATATTTTAAAAGCGTGTTTATGAGTGAGGAGACAACGTGTGTACTAAGTGAAGTAGAAACACCGAAAGAAGAGGAAAGAGGTAGCGAGATAAGTATAGATGAAATAATGAAAGCAATGAAAAGCATGAAAGCAGGTAAGGCTACCGGATATGATAGAGTTTCACTCGAAATGCTAAGGGCTGGAGAGGAAGTGGTGGCAGGCCTGCTGCACACCTTGTTTAATTTATGCTGGGAACTGAAGCGGGTACCGGTAGACTGGTGCAAAGCCGTGATAGTCCCAGTATATAAAGGAAGAGGGTCGCAGCAGGACTGTAAAAACTACCGTGGCATCAGCCTTCTTAGCATTGTGGGAAAACTGTATGCTAAGGTACTGATTGAAAGGGTCATGAAAGAAACTGATGAAAAAAATTTGGGATCTGCAAGCGGGATTTAGAAAGGGAATGGGATGTATAGATCAAGTCTTTTCCATGCGCATGATCGCGGAGAAGATTCTGGCCTAAAACCAAAGGGTTTTTTGTGCGTTCATGGACTTGGAAAAGGCCTATGACAGAGTGGATAGGGATTTGCTATGGCGAACACTGAACTCATTTGGGTTGAGCGCTGGCTTGATACAGGCATTGGAGTCTCTTTATAGGGACTCTAGTGCTTGTGTTAGGATCAACGGGGTCTACTCGGACTGGTTTGACATCCATAAAGGTGTCAGACAGGGCTGTGTGGCTTCCCCGTGGCTGTTCAATCTATTTATGGACAGCTGTTTGCAAAATTTGAAAGTTGAAGAATTGGGATTAAGAATGGGTGAGTTAACCGTCAAATGCCTCTTGTGCGCCGATGATCAAGTTATTTTTGCGTCGTCGGCGGCCGAGTTGCAAATGATGGTTACATTAATGAACAGATCATTAAAAGAAAGGGGTATGAAAGTGAACGCAAGTAAGACGAAGGTTATGGTTTTTGAAAGAGAAAAAAGTAAAACGATTTGTGAAATAAGAATAGAAGGGGAGTTGAGCGAGGAAGTAGATGAGTTTGTATATTTGGGCTGCGAATTTAGCAGGGATGGGAGATATGATAATGATATAGAACGACGAGTAAATGCGGGAAATAGAGTAAATGGGGCCCTGCAGTCTATTGTGAAGAGTAAAAATGTGTCAAAAAAGGCACTTATGGCAATTCACAATGCTGTGTTGGTCCCTACTTTAACGTATGGTAGTGAAAGTTGGGTGTGGCAGAAGAAGCACGAGAGTAGAATCAACGCAGTATAAATGCGGTCGTTAAGGAGTAAGTTAGGGCTGAATCTGAACGACAGGGTAAGAAATTCTGTAATAAGAGAAGAGTGTGGTTTGCAAGATGATGTGACCAGGATTAAGAAAGGAATGCTTCGGTGGTTTGGTCATGTGGAAAGAACGAATGAGGAAAGAGTGACAAAAAAAATATATGTTGCAGAAGTGAATGGTAGAGTCGGAAAGGGACGTCCTAGGCGAAAATTGATCGACCAAAACGAGCCAAATTAGGTGTACCCTTAATCGACGAGCATGTATGCGTAGGTATATGGATGTGAAGGAGGCGAGAGAGGTGTGTCAGGATCGTGCCAAATGGAAGTCTGTAGTCTCTGCCTACCTCTCTGGGTGACTATGGACTTCCATTTGGCACGATCCTGACATACCTCGCTCGCCTCCTTTACATCCATATACCTACGCATACATGCTCGTCGGTTAAGAGTACACCTAATGTAGCCCATTTTCAAAATATCGCCAATTTGATGCATAAACTTTCGTCTAGGGCGTCCCTTTCCGACTCTGCCGTTCACATCTGCCATATAAATTTGGAATGTCAATCCTTCATTCATTCTATCTACATGACCAAATCACCGAAGTATTCCTTTCTTAATCCTGGTCAGAACATCATCTTGCATACCACATGTTCCCTTATCACACATACACATAATATCAATTCATAAAATATATAATATAAAATACAAATATATATGACGTAGGTACTTAAATAATATTTAAAGTTAAACGTAATGTGGATAAATATTTAATTAATTCGTTTATAATAACTAAAGCTCGGCTCTAAACGGCACTTTTTACGCATCGCGATTCTATTAAAATACTCGTATATTCATGTTCTTACCAATATTACGTCCTTAAATCTAGAGTCCGCCCGCTGGGCACCAACGAATAAAACCGCATCTAACGCCTGCTTAAAGTTTTCTTTATGCGCACCCCGGGAAACTGCTTCGGAAAGCTCTCAGCTTGTTTGCAGTATATTCTGACAATTTGTCGCTTTGATTGCCGTGTAGTGGCGGTTGAGAATATCCACTACCCCATATCTTCACCTGGGTGTCGTAAGAGGCAACAGAGGAAGACAGACAGGAGATGGGCAGCAGAATCTTCCTGATAACAACCGTGTTATAATAAAAAACTGCGGTTGCTTACCCGCTCGCCAAGCGTGGCAACTATGGCAAATATCCCCCCATGAATAATGACGCAAAAAAACGGCCCCCAGTCCCCGGCGGCCCTGCTATTCCTGGATACGGTGGCGACCATGGTAACGGCGGGGCAGGGGGTGCTAAGAATCTCCGGTGGAGGTTCGGTTGCCACCTACGACGACTCGACCTGGCAACATATAACGCACGCACCCTGAGGACTGACGAGAAGATACTGGAGCTGGAAGAAGAGGTAGACAAGTTGCGCTGGCATATTATTGGATTATCCGAGGTCCGAAGAGAGGGGGAGGATACGGCAATCCTCGAGTCCGGCAACTTGTTCTACCACCGGGAGGGCGACCATCTGTCCCAAGGAGGTGTCGGATTTATCGTCCACAAGTCTCTCGTCAACAACGTTGTAAAGATTGGGAGTGTGTCGACGAGGGTCGCGTACCTGATACTTAGAATCACCAAACGGTATTCGCTGAAGGTCATACAGGTTTACGCACCAACCTCGGCGCATCCCAAAGAGGAGGTGGAGGAAATGTATGAGGATATTTCCAGAGCCATGCATTCCTCTAAAACCCACTACACGGTGTTGATGGGAGACTACAACGCAAAACTGGGTACAGGAGAAAGCGGTGAGCTGAAGGTGGGGAAATTTGGAGTAGGGCAACGGAACCGAAGGGGCCAGCAGCTGGCCGACTTTATGGAGAAAGAGGGACTCTTTATGATGAACTCTTTCTTCCAGAAGCGGTCCCACAGGAAGTGGACCTGGTCGAGCCCCGACGGTTCGACAAAAAATGAGATTGACTTCATTATGACGACCAGACGCCAACTGTTCAGTGATGTCTCAGTGATCGCAAGGGTGAAAACTGGCAGCGATCACCGAATGGTTAGAGGCACACTGAACCTAAACGTTAAGTTGGAGAGGTCTCGTCTAATGAAGTCAACGCTCCGTCCCCCCTCGTGCTCTAATCCAGAATCCCGAAACCTTTCAGCTCGAGTTACACAACCGCTTTCAGTGCCTAGAGGATTGCAATGCAGTGGACGATATGAATGACAAGCTCGTGGAAACTGTCCATGCGGTCGGAGCTAAGTTCTACAAGACCCGCCGCAGAAGAACACAAAAACTCTCCGATCACACTCTTAATCTCATGGCTGTTAGACGGGAGATGAGGCTGCAATCGTCAACTGATTTGACAGCATACGGGCAGCTGAACAGACAGATCTCCAAATGCATGCGGCGAGACTTACGCAACTTTAATACTGTTCGTATTAAAGAAGCGATCGAGCGGAACCAGGGCTCCAAAGTCTTTGCCAGAGATCTGTCTGCCAGAAGGAGCCAACTGTCAAGGCTGAAGACTGAGTGTGGCAACATCGTTTCCGGGACACCTGATATTCTGAGTGAGATTGAGAGGTTCTATGGGCAGCTGTACACATCATCGTTGGAGCCACACGCAAGTGTGAGTAACGATCCAAGAGCAAGTCTTATCCGACACTATTCCGATGATATCCCGGACGTCAGTCTGAGCGAGATTAGAATGGCTCTCCACCACCTTAAAAACGGCAAGGCCCCGGGCGAGGATGGAATTACAGTGGAGCTTCTGAAAGCGGGTGGAACACCGGTACTTGAAGTCCTTCAGAAGCTCTTCAATTCCGTCCTCCATGGTGGCATTACTCCGGAGGCGTGGAGAAGAACCACGCCTCCGGAGTAATGCCACCATAGGGTGTTTACAAAGCGCGGTGGTCTTGTTCTTTAAGAAAGGCGACAACGCTCTCTTGAAGAACTACAGACCGATTTCCCTTCTGAGCCGCGTCTACGTGCTGTTTTCGAGAGTCATTACGAATCGTCTCGCACGCAGACTCGACGACTTCCAGCCTCCCGAACAAGCAGGTTTCCGAAAAGGTTTCAATACCATAGACCACATACATACCCTTCGGCAAATCATACAGAAGTCCGAAGAGTACAATCTGCCACTTTGCCTGGCGTATGTGGACTATGAGAAAGCCTTTGATTCCGTCGAAATTTGGGCGCTGCTACAGTCTCTTCAGCGGTGCCTAGTTGATTATCGGTATATTGAAGTGCTGAAGTGTTTGTACAGTAGGGCTACGATGGCTATCCGAGTACAGAACCAGAGTACGAAACCTATCCAACTGCAGAGAGGTGTAAGACAGGGTGATGTTATATCCCCAAAACTCTTCACCGCTGCGTTGGAAGACGTTTTCAAGCGACTGGACTGGAAAGGATACGGTATTAACATCAATGGCGAGTACATCACTCACCTTCGATTTGCCGACGATATAGTCCTTATGGCAGAATCACTGGAGGACCTTAGCACTATACTCAATGACCTCAACGGATAGGTCTTAAGATGAACATGGACAAAACAAAGATCATGTTTAATGTCCATGTCACACCTATGCCGGTAATTGTTGGGAGCACTATGCTCGAATTTGTTGACGAGTACGTTTACCTGGGACAAATAGTCCGACTAGGTAAGTCCAACTTCGACCGAGAGGTCAATCGACGGATTCAACTCGGCTGGGCAGCGTTCGGGAAATTACGACACATCTTCTCATCAGGTATACCTCAATCTCGGAAAACTAAAGTGTACAACCAGTGCTTGTTGCCAGTGATGACTTACGGATTTGAGACGTGGTCCTTCACCGCTGGCCGTATGAGGACGCTCAGGGTCGCTCAGCGAGCTATGGAGAGGGCTATGCTCGGAGTTTCACTGCGTGATAGACTCAGAAATGAGGATATCCGCAGTGAAACCAGAGTGACCGACATAGCCCAACGGATTAGTAAGCTGAAGTGGCAGTGGGCCGGCCATATAGCTCGAAGAACCGATAACCGATGGGGAAGAAACGTTCTCGAGTGGCAGCCTCGTACCGGTAGGCGTAGTGTAGGGCGACCCCCACTAGATGGAGTGACGACCTGGTAAGACATGCAGTAAGTCGATGGATGCAGGTGGCTCAGGACCGTGCTTTGTGGCATTACTTGGGGGAGGCCTATGTTCAGCAGTGGACTTGTGAAGGGCTGTAATGATGATGATGAATGATGAGTCGCTTTGATTGCTTTGATAAGGATTAAAACGCGATCTTTTCTACAATCCTGTGGGTGTTTAAGAATGGATTTCCAGGAAATATTGTACATAATGTTGTTTTTATATAAACAATGTTATTTTTTAATGTGATATTATTCTGTTGAAAGCAATATTATTAGAAACCTCAGCTAACAAAAAATAAAACACAAATGTATATAACAGTTAATGCCGCAAAACAATCGTTGTAATATATTTACAATGGAATTTACTCTAAAAAACATTCTACTTTCGGAAAATGTTCTATTTCAGCATGGATATTGCAAAGTGAGGTTTTTGTTTTTGCAGTAAACGACACTTTTTGTTTAATGCACGAGTGTAAATAAATTGGAAGTTGGTGGATATTAATTCCAACAGATTGCTCCGCATTTATTTACGAACTTTCGTGCTGTTTTTTTTAATGACCTATGTTTTCATTTAGTAAATATTAGTAACTATATTATGTGATGGTGATGTAAAAGTACACTGAGTGATTAATTAAAAAGCTATATCACTTAAAAATATTTAGAATCTTGAAATTTGGCATTAAGTTAGATAAAGGTGTACAAAGGAAACAATCTGAAAATTAAAATTGTCAATAATCGGTGTCAATTTTTGATTAATCATTAATTTAAAAATTTCACTAAAACCATAAATATAAAGGAGGCCACGTTAGGTCCAAACAACGTGTGGGGTTGTCGGCTTCACCGATAGAATGGTTGTGATCTGAGCAGACGCTAAGGCCCATAACAGTTTATTTTTGGTGGGATTATTATAACGCCTATGTTGTACAAATCGAATCGTACAGTACAAGTAAAAACCTATATAAGTACGTCCCATAGGAGGGTAAAGTAACAACAGAGGTCTTATTCTCATAAGATTTTAAGGTATTTTGTTAGACTCCGTAGAGTACAAGTAAAAACCTTGAAGTCTAAGTTAACCTACTTACCTACCCATAGTTTTTATTTCCGACACAATTTGAGAAGAAAAGGCCCGTGGTAGTTTAAGGTCTCAGCGTTTTGCACGCGTGCCAATTTGAGTCCAATCTTCGTCGATACCAATCAATTGTTAATAGCAATTTCAAGACAGATACACGTCTGACTTTTTCATAGAATAGGAGTAACAAATGAGCACTAGATAATTTCACGTCCACCCGCTCCTTTAAACCGGTTCAACATTTATTTGATAGAATCGTTTAAGCATTTCAAAGGAAAGACCGGAAATGCAAGCGTGGCTGCCTATAACGCAAATGATATCTGTAACCTCTCTACCGTGTGACCGTCTATCTGGAATGTTAGCTCTCTCGTATAAACTGTGTCTGAATATAATACAAAACTAAACATGTGGAACTATCATCTTTAGTTTTGTATTTGCATTTTTTATAATATACTTGACGAATTACATAAAAATAAAAAGCGGGGCTTGTTCACAAATGGACTTTTATGGACTGATGAAGATGAAAGAACATATTGCCATCTTATTTCATTTTCATCAGCTACACTATAAAGCCATCCAGTTTCGTAATATTTCTTCTCTCAGACTGGAAAAACAATCAGCAAAAATATAACCAACTATAATATATATGCTGTTAGAATCCACACAAGAAATAACGAATTATAAAATATTTATGCGAATCTCTCTTACAACGCAGTTTCAATAATAATTGCGGTCGTTTGAATAGTTTTGGTGAATCTAACGTCCCTTTTTTTTCCAACGAGCGAGCACTGCGTAGATTTACGTGTGACCAAATGTCAAGAAGATGCTGCCGCATTTCATTCTCAAATATATTACTTTTGGTAGGACCGCCACTAATTTAAAATACGGTTTTGATATTTATTACGTTGTACCTTTGTACCTATTTGCTATGTTACAAAATTAACCTTATTGTAATAATACATTTTCTAGTTTATTTAGCATTAAGTAGATGGCGCTATTATTAAATAATAAATAACCCTCCTTATTTGAAGTTCCCGAATCGAATAAAAAGTTGCTTTTATGTTGCCCAGGGCTCACTAACTATCTACGTACAAAATTTCATGGATATCTATGTGTGTGGTATGTGTAATTTTTGAGTGGATCTTGAATACACAGATAGACAAACAAAAATTCTAAAATCCACTAATTTGGCTTCAGGAACATTTAAAACACTGGAATAGCTTTGTTTTTGTTGTCGCTATGACAGGTAAAATACAATGAATACTATTTATATATATATTTTTTTTATATATTTACGAGTACACACATGTTACGCATGATAGTTTCTAACAAAACTCTTTTTACTCATTGCAACATAAATGTTCACTGCCGAGTATAGCCTTCCACATAGGTTGTCACCTAAAGTGGATCAGGTTTATTTGCCACAGTTTCGACGCTTGGTAGGCTAGTTTGCAACCGAAGTTTTCCATTGCTGTACATCTCCTATTTCAGGTTTTAACGAAATATTAAGAAAAATATTAGAAAAAAGTTTGCAAGCAAATACTAAGCATTGTTTCTACAAATTGTTCGAATTACGACCACAGGCGAAACTACTCGTAGTTAAATATAATCATGTAAATTCGTTGTGATCTGCTACCTTTCACCTAATGGGTTGTAATTAAATTTAATGTTTGGGTTACTGGATGTGGTTTTACTTTTTTGGGCGATACAGTATCATGTTTCTTTAATGTTGTATAATCAAATAAATATGATTAATTATTGCTTTTTTAAATATAACATATTTACAATTAAAAAAAAAAAACAATATTTAAGTTATCAACAAAGAATTTCTAATTATTTTTTAATGTTTTTGTATTAATTAAAACGATAGATACATTTAATCCATCAGAAATCCCGAGCAGTAGTGATGACAAAAATGGTCTAAGTGCATTAACCAAATTTAATTGAAAAAATTACGGTTCATTGATATCGTGCAGTATTACGATAAGTAATTTAATAAAATAAATAGAAACGACATTTCCCAATGCCATAACCAGAAGCAATTACATCGAATTTCCATATTTTTCAACGCACTTTAATTACGAACTGTTAACATGCGGCGCAGAGAAGCATTAACTTAATTCGATATTGGATACGTTTTCATTAACATTAATTGTCCCTATCACGTGGAAACGTAGTTGTGAAAAACTAATGGAAGTAACAAAATTATATAATAATGAATCTATGTAGCTCCTTGAGTTACTTCTGAGCAAGCGCTCTTTTTAAATTTAATAAATAAAAGAAAAGCTTTTAAAATTGTACGAAAAAAGAACATACCTTTATTCAACACTAGAATGTGTAAAAATAATCATTATCTTTAGTAAAGATATGTAAGATCACAAAATTATTTCGTAAGTCAAAAAATTCGAAATTGCAAAAAGTTTGATAGTGCGATCGTAAGTTACTTGCATGATAATTAAGGCAGGTCCTCCAATAGTACTTACTATTTTCATTAGTAAACAGTAGAATTTTACGGGCTAACAAAGAAATGGAAGTGCCATAAAAGGAAGGAAATCTTTGGTTAATGCACTCAGACCATTTTTGTCATAAGACAAGCTAGATACAACCTAGATAGCTTTATAAGTGGGATAGTTGCCACGTTTGGCAGCCGGATTGGTAATCGTAGTTTTGAATTTCTAGTTGTTATTAAGAAGATGCCACTCTCCTGGTTTTTTCCCACTGTCGCCTCTAACGACACTTACACGACGATATGGGGTAGTGAATATTGTTACAACGTTGATAAGTACATAAAATTATAAATTTTTTCAATAAACCAGCATCAGAGTTTGGTTTTCAAGCTTAACCTCCTTTCCATTCGTTGACTGACTCTGTAGTCTGATTTAATATGAACACTCAACATTTACGTTTCAGTTACTTCAAAATTGTTTTTATAATTCTCAAGAACCACTACTTTAGTTACACCACACTTTATTAGCTCTTACAAACAAGTTCGAATTAACGAGGTTCATTGTCGCATAGTAAGGACGCCTCTTGTTACCTCAAATCCTTTTTTTTAGTCAAGTCAGTTTTTTGTTAGTTAGCTATTTTCTTCACCACTAAATCGTTATAACCGACACACACATAACGTATAACTTACGTACACACTGGCGTACCCGTAAATAAATTAACTAGGTACTTTGTTGGTTTAGTGGTCGTTAACGTGACAGCTGATCGTGTGGTTCTGGGTTTAAGTCCCGGGTGTTAAATATTGTCAAGAAAATTTTCATTAGCACCCCTAGTCTAGCCGGTGGCGGTGTTTTACCCCCGTGATTCGGAAAGCACGTAAAATTGTTGGTCCTGCGAGATGCCTTACGAAATGTTATTCCTTTATTTGAAAACTTGCAAGTTGTGGAAGAATTTCCGCAGTTGGATATGCTTTAAAACACCATTTTTACGTCTCTGCGTCCATAATAACACTGGTGACCGAAACAAACGCCTACGAGTCACATGTGCGGCGACAATGTCACGCGCTTTTACGACTTCTATTGCCTTATTATTCAGATTTCTGTGTGTTGGATGTAGTGGTAAGACACATTATTTTGTTTCACTAAGCGGATATAAGCAAATTATGTGAAAGAACTTTAATATAATGTATTTCCGCAAAGTAACGACTTATTCTATTAATTTTTATTATAGAATAAGGGTGACAAACGAGCACACAGTCCACTTGATGGTAAGTGGATGCTGTGACCCATAGACGTCTATATTTATCCTCGATTAAGAATCAAATCGCAAAGGCGTTGTCACTCCTGTAGACTAAGATGGAATGCCTTGTTTCCAGTAAAAAAGGGTTTTCGGATCTCTACACTCACCATACGAAACACAGCAGTATTAAGCTGCTATTTTACGCTGGTATTCTGTGAGAGCGTGGTCCTTTCTCGGTCGAGCCGACCCATTCGTGTTACAACCATAATATAGCTGCAGCGTGGCTCTACCACGTATAAAATAATAATAATAACAATGATACAATAAAACGGTGCCGGGCCTAGGCGTCTCCCGCTAATTGGCGCCCAAAAATGGATGATGGATAAGATTGGAAAACGTATAGGGCCGCTGCCTGGGGGTCGCCGGGGCGCGTCTGGAGCTGGCGCTGGACGCGACAGCATGCGGGCCGCCAGCCGAGCGCGAGGAGCTGCAAGATCACCTAACAGCCCCCCGCATCCATCATCCCCACCAGACGGCTTGATGTCGGCAGGGTCCTCTCGGACTCGGCAAGCGGCATCCGCCGCTGGTGGAGTGCGCCGCATGCGTTGGACAAGGGATATGAACGCAAACGCAATGCGGGCGTACTATAGGCGAAAGGGGAAGAAACTGCGGGGATAGCGTATCGGGCTCGGATGCGTTGCTTTTTTGCTGAGCTGGAGCCGTCTATTCCCGTCACGGAACAAAACCTGGCAGACCGAGTTCGGTACATCATGCGCTCGAAAATATTCGATGATGCCGAGCTCGAACGACTACGACGTGAGGCCATTCCCTCATCGAATGAATTGGCTACGGCTGGGGGATGAGGCTCCTCAGGCGACAGACCAGCTGCCACGCGTAGAAGCCGCCATGGATCTTCCAGTTGTGGGTGATTCAGACGATGATGAAATGGTCTCCCACGAACTAGAGCAAATGAGGAGTATATTGGAAGAGGCGATTTTAGAAACGCGCAGCATGCCTCTCGAAAATCGACCGCGAATTCCCCGCATACCCCTAAGCAAGCGAAATCGGGCTGTCGTGAGGGCTCTTAACCCAATGCTGGTAACCTATTTGGCAGCCAGCCGGGACCTTTGCGAGACGGACTCAGTTCTTTTTGGCGCCGCAGTGGCAGCTTGTCGTATTATTGGCGCCAAACTTCCCATGGCTGAACGCGCTACTAAACAAAGTAGCGCCATCCCAGCCTGGAGAAAAAGAATTGAGGACCGTATCGCAAAGGCAAGGGCCCTTATCGGCAGACTGATAAGCTTCAGGTCGGGTAATAATAGACCGAGGGTTGTGCGCACCGTTAGAATGGCGTTTGCTGGGACAAATATCAGTTTGTCCCAGCCGGATATCACGCAGAAACTAACGGAGCGCATAGACGACCTGAAGCAAAAGATTGCCGCTTGGGGGAAGCGGATTCGCCGATTTACCGAGAGGTCAAGGCGGTTCAACCAGAATCGTCTCTTCCAGAGTGATCAGAAGAGGCTCTACAAATCATTGGAGCGACCAGAGGTATGTGGAGCGGGCCCAGGACCGGATCAGGCTAACACTGTCGCATTTTGGCGTGGCCTGTGGTCAGAGCCCGTAAACCACAGCGAGGGCCCTTGGACGGAAGTTGTGGCGAGTCAGTGTGCGAGTATTACGCCCATGGACCCCGTCATCATAACGCCGGATGACGTAGCTGAGGCGGTCCGTAGAGCCCCGAACTGGAAAAGTCCGGGACTCGACGGACTGCATCACTACTGGCTGAAGGGGTTCATGGTGTGTCACGCTGTGCTCGCCCGTCAGTTTCAAGAGGCTCTCAACCAGAAGTCGCTCCCAAGCCTCTTCACTACTGGGATCACTCATTTGGTTCCTAAAGACCAGGTTACCACAGACCCGAGCAAATACCGCCCCATTACGTGTCTACCCACCATATATAAGACACTGACATCCATTTTGAGCGCGAGAATCACTCGTCACCTGGAGCTAAATCAGGTGATGTCACGCACTCAAAATGGATGTCGGGGCGGTGGTCGTGGAACTAAGGAACCACTCCTCATTGACGCGGTCATTGGCAAAGTGGTGAAACGCAACCGTCGGAACTTCTCCGCCGCCTGGATAGACTACAGAAAGGCATTCGACTCGGTGCCCCATACATGGCTAAAGAGAGTCCTCGAGCTGTACAAGATAGACTGTACAGTGAGAGACTTCCTCGAGCAGTGTATGGGGCAGTGGAGTACGATCCTTTGTCATCTGGGTGAGCGGATGATGGCTGCGGAGAACCACATAAGGATAAGAAGGGGTATCTTCCAGGGCGATTGTCTGAGTCCAATCTGGTTCTGCCTCTCCCTGAACCCTCTCAGTACCTTACTGGAGGAATCCGGGAGAGGATTTCAGCTACGGAAAGGAGGGACAAAAAGTGACCCACCTTTTTCTATATGGATGACCTTAAGTTATTCGCCTCCAGTCGCTCCCATCTTGTGGAATTGCTAAAAATCACTTGTGAGTTTAGCAGTTCCATTGGAATGGAGCTGGGGACGGATAAGTGTGCGGTCCTCCATGTTGAGAGGGGAAGGGTTGCTAACTCTGAGGGCATAGATTTATCTATGCCCGTCAACTTAAGGACCCTTTCCGAGGCTGAAACATACCGATACCTGGGTATGTCACAGAACATCGGTATCGATGAGGCTGGTGTGAAACAGTCAGTTTGCGACGTGTTTTATGCACGCTTGACCAAAGTGCTTAATAGCCTTTTGTCCGGTGTGAATAAGACACACGCATATAACGGTTGGGTCATGCCTGTCCTTATGTATACCTTTGGCATACTCAGGTGGACTCAGACTGAACTTAACGCCCTGGATAGAAAAGTCCGCACTACCATGACGTCCCATAGGATGCATCATCCGAGATCATCGGTAATGAGGCTGTACTTGCCGCGAAAGCATGGTGGGCGTGGCTTTCTAAGCGCGCTCACTATGCATAATCGTGAAGTGTGCAGCCTCCGTCATTACTTCCTGGCGAGATCGGATGATCCATTCTATAATGACGTCATTTCTAGTGATAAAGGGCTTACCCCTCTATCCTTGGCCAACGAGCAATGGCAGGACCCAGCAGTGCTTAGCATTTCCGACCGGGAGACCGTATGGAAGGAGAAGGAGCTCCACGGGAGGTACTACAGGGTTCTACATGAGCCCTTCGTAGATACAGTCGCCTCCCTCAACTGGCTACGTTTCGGTGACCTCTTCGGGGGAATCCGAGGGTTTTGTCTGTGCAATACAGGATCAGGTTATTAAGACCAACAACTATCGGAGATACATCCTAAAGGATGGCACCGTCGACGTCTGTCGAGCTTGTCGCCATCCCGGGGAGTCACTTAGACACGTCATCTCCGGTTGTTCGGCGCTTTCTAACTCTGAGTACTTGCACAGGCACAACCTAGTAGCCAGAATTCTTCACCAGGAGCTCGCTCTGAAATACGGTCTCGTGGATCGGAAATTGCCGTATTACAAGTACTTGTCGGAAGCCGTGCTTGAAAATGACCGCGCCAGGCTCTACTGGGACCGGGCCATCATCACAGACAGGACTATTCTTGCAAATAAGCCTGATATTGTGCTGATGGACCGGGCACAGTCAAGGATATTTTTGGTCGACATTACCATTCCGTATGACGAGAACCTCGTGAAAGCCGAAACAGATAAGCAAACAAAATATCTGGACCTGGCTCACGAGGTGACTGACATGTGGGGTGGTCTGCCGACCGAAATTATTCCTGTAGTCGTCTCTGCAAACGGGCTAATCCCAGTCAGCCTCTCGGGTCAACTGAGGCGACTGGGACTCCGTGACGGACCGCTCCGGGCTCAAATGCAGAATGCAGTGGTCCTCGATACCGCCCGCATCGTCCGTCGGTTTCTTTCCCTTTCCTCCTAACCCTCGGCCGTTTGGTCTCCCCTGCCGAGGGCTTCCATCTGGTTGGATCTTTATTTATTTGTGTATTTTTTGTATTTATTTTATTTTATTGATATTTATGTATATTTATCTTTTCATTTTAATTTATAATTATATATTTATAGAAACCAACCAGATGAGAAAACTATACAGATACCCCAATAATAATAATTATTATTATTATCAGAAAAGCAGTCGTTCCACCTAATAATTTCTTTTATGCCATTTCTCCACTGCCGCTGTCACCTTGCCTACGCAAAGGCCCCTAGGCAGAGGCAAAATGGGTTACGCCGGCCTCACATCGATTGCCTTGCTGCTGCTGAGGGTGGGAAAAATAGTGTGACTTCATCAGAGTTTCGAAAGATTGGTCAAGTGGCGCATGGCCATACCAACATACTTCTTCCCCCGTGACTTCACCTTGTGCGGTTGTAAGGGAAGAGGACTTGGAGTGAACACCTCAAACCAGCCTTTTATCTCAGGTCACCCATGTTGTGTTTTATAAAATAAGGTTTATAAACCAGCACACGATCCACCTGATGGTAAGTGGATGCTGGGATCCATAGAAATCTACATAAATCCTTGATGAACAATCAAAATGTAGATGCGTTGCTACCCCTTAGGACTAAGACGGAATTCGTCAATTCTAATAGAAAGGTTCTCTGGTTCTCTACACTCACCATACGAAACACAGCAGCATTGTGCTGCTATTTTATGTTGGTATTCTGTAGGAGCGTGATCCTCTCCGGGTCGAACCGACTCACTCGTGTAGCAGCAGCCTATCACGTAAGTTCTTCCTCTTAGTTCAACTTGGGTGACAAGCCACAGTTACTAAAATCCCGCCACGACTAGGCGGGAATAAGGGCCTATGCCATCGCATAGTAAATATGACATAAGGGTTAAACGCTTGACGGATTGATGAATGTAGTACCAGAAGTCTCGCACCTTAGTCGCTCTGACTATTTTCCATCAGGGGTTATATACTAGATGACAATACAGCAAACTGTATATTTTATAGAATAAGTTCTAACCCAAGTTTATACAATTATTGTTGAATCAATACTCTCTTAATGCATTCCAATGTGGGGAGGAGCATCAAAAACATAATTTATTGATTTTGAACGTAGCCGACGTTCCTTAGTAAAGTTATGTTCTGTAAATCCTTGTCGTATCCTTAAATAAAAAGCTATTCATGGAGTATTCACTCCATTTAAATTTAAAAAAAATCTACGGAATAGCGGGATATCCTGATACAGGTTTATATTTACGTCCCCCCCGAACGTGTTTCCGCCTTGTCGTGGCGTGGGGGCTTAGTAGACGTGGCTTGGTCACCCGCGGTTAACAAAGAGGAACCCATATGGCTGGCCCGAGGTGGCCACTCCGAGTGGGCTTGGTGAGCCCACCCCGGATGTGTGCTGGTGGGATGCCGCGAAAGGGGTGTCCTCTCCCCTACCACTTCAGCCGAGGTGGAGTTGCGGAGGATAAGGAGTGGTGGTGTGACGATGCGCCACTCGCCCTATCCTCCGCGACTCAATTGGGGCCGCACCGTTGATGCAGTGGTGTCGTATCGGACACGAGGGCGTCCGTTGCGCTGGTGTAGTTGAAGGCCGTAGAGGAAGGCGCGCCGTGTGTTCTGGTGCGCTTTACTTGACGAGGAGAAAGTGGTGGAGTAATCTTCTAGCGAGGAGGCGCCGCCATGGGGGGCCGGCGCTGTTGGGGCCGCGGATGTATGCGAAAGCGTTGTAGCCCTGCCAATAAGCGACAAAGGTGGATCACCATGGGGTTTTAATTGGTGCCAGTCCGACATAACCCATCCTTGCCCCCCGCGAGGCGGGTATGCGTAGGTATTTCCCCATGTAAAAAAGGTATATATTTACTTAAAGGGATGTCCAAGTAAAAGATTAATTTATGTATTTGAACAAACTGTGTTATAATAATTTATTTTATTTATAAATATAACGTAAGTTAGGCAAACTTTTTATAGGATTACGAAGAAATTTAAATTTTTATGTAACTTGTCATTGATAAATTTTTTTATAATTGAAAATTGCTGAGTTTGCAGGAAGATTTCGTTTTCAATATATATTTTAAAATATAATTTTAATATTTCCTCCAAAGCAAAACCGGCTATATCGAAGAGCTGATCGCTGACGTACGTTTTGCATAAAGTAAATTTCGTTCATATTTTCATAAGGTATCAAGATATTATAAAATTGAAATTTAAGCGCTATATGAATAAATAGTGTAATATTCAAACACTGAAACGCTGTACGATATACGTTTTTATTAAAATATAGTACAATTATTATTCAAAAAAAACTTATGAACTCATGTTTGACTTACTACTATACTAATTGATGGTAAGTGGTGATGTGGCCGAAGATGGTAAATGCACCGACTTATTAAGAGCCTGTTCACTCTTGTCTTGAATGAAACAACAAAAATTACTATGTATTTACAGCACATTACTGTTCACCTTATCGCGGTAGCTCAGGGGCTAAGCGCTCGATGTAAATTTTATGACACGCGAGCAACGGCATTCGGTCCTTACCGGCACCAATCATCACACTCGTTGGTTCCATGTGGCTGTAACTTTACTTTTTTAACTTTAAGAATTAACCACTACCATTAAACTAAAGCCAGTAAGTATACTTACGACTACTTAATCAAAAACAGAAACATTTTTATTCAATGTAAATTTTAAATAATACTTATTGAAAGTTAACTTTTTAATTTACCACTAGGTCAGAAAAAAATCAACACCAATACCCGCAGGGGAACTTTAAAAAAAGTTTTTTGTGTCTGTTCCCAGTATTTACATAACGAATGTCACTTATTTTTGTAAAACTGCCTTTATTATTGCGTACGTAGATTACATTTTCAAAATTGTAATGAGAGGCATAATTTAATACACGAATTTCCTTAATTTCTTGTCTGAGCGACTCTTTAGGTTTTAAATCATAGTTTGCTCTTATGGTCCCATAAAACAAATATAATTTCAGTGTCTGTAGCAGGATGTAGCAGTTTCAGGATGGAGTTCTATGCCGTAAATGGGAAAATGTTCGGGAGACAGCTGTCATTTGCAAATGATTGTCCCTAAAGCAAAGTATCGGATATTCTAGAGCTGTACCATAATGATTGTTCAGCTGAATATATCGATGTTCGAAATGAGTTGGTTTCAATAGCTTTTTTTAAGAAGTAAAGTAATCATTATAACTTTTGACGGGCCTGACTTTAACTGTTACGGATTTCGGTTTACGGAGTTCTTAACGCCGATTGTAAGCAATTACATTAAACCGTCTTCACCAATACTTTCTTATAATTGTTATTTTACAGAAGGTAAGACTTTTTCAAAGTCGTGATGTGATTATTAATATAAATGATCTTACATCAACTCATCAGCGGAACAAGCCTCCCCTATTTAAAAAAAGATTATAGTGATAAATGAGTAGTGACTAAGAGAGGGCAGTTATAGCTCAGATGGATTCACGACAAATTTCACAATTTGTGGAAAACTCGGGTTCGATCGCCACCAGCACCAACAAAATAGTTAATATCAAATTTTAATAATGCTTTTTGAGATTTATCACGTGTTTGTCAGTGAAATCATCGTATGAAAACCTTCATGTTTTCTTCATGGTTTCTGTTTCATGTATGAGAAACAAATATTCCGAAAACATATGAAGTCTACGAATACACACTGGAGCAGTACGGTGGATTATATCTATCTATCTATAACCATAACGCGGTGAGAGAAGGCCTACGCCCGGAAGTGGAACATTGACTGTAACTTTACTTACTTTTTTTAACTTACTTTAACTTACTTGTAACTACCTTACTACTTTAAAGACGAGAACTAACATTAACTGAAAAAAGCTACATAGCATACATAAACATACAACATAAGCTCTCACGCCTGTGACACAGGGCTAGGGTGAGACTATGTAATTTCGTTTGGTATGATTTTAACTCTCTTAATTTTTTTTAACATACATATCTACGCACACATACTTGACGGTTAAGATATTTCTTGGTAAATAAACTTTCGTCGTTCGTCCAAGACATCCCTCCCTGACTATGCCACTAACTTCCGCGCATACATTTGCTTTGTCTCTCTTCATTCATTCATCCCACGTTCCAATACCAAAGCATTCCTTTCCTAATCCCGGTTACAACATCTTGCAAATTACTTTACTTTTCTCTTATTCCACAATTTCTTATCTTACTTTTTAACGCAGTATTTCTACACTATAAATTCAACCCTCAAGCTTCTCTCACATCCAACTTTCACAACCATACGTTAATGTAGGGATTATCGCAGCTACACACTATCACATGTTCTTTATCAGCCGATTAGACTACAATCACGACTAAACTAAATCCACGGATAAATGTATTCTAAATCGGAGTCAAAGTACAGTTAATCGGTAAATGGTAGAAGGTGTTAATACGAGTATATGAAAGGTGTCAATGAAGGAGACGTGTTACTTGTTCCAAATCTTTAATTATACTGCCTACTAAACCTAAGATCACATTTTATTAATTAAACTAGGTTCCGATGCTTAAAAAAAGAAATGTGTTTACTTTTTCTACATTTTACTTTCTTGATACAAATAATAAAAATTTGATTTATGAACATAGGTAAATTACAATGTGAAATGAAATATTTAAATATAATATCATATAAACCTTAAACTTATGACGTTATAATAAATTTAATATTGAAAAATTAAAATAAAATACAATGTTACATAGGCTTTGAATTTATATAATTTCTAAATGAAATATCAATCGTTAAACAAAGTATAAAATTAATTTCAATAACAAAAAATGTAATCGCATGATCATGATTAGGTAATACATACTCGTAATATTATTTAGTCAATCCATGATACGCATGCGATTTTATTTCGTTTACATTTTATTTTTATTGCGTACGTCATTAAACCTGTGATATTTTTAGATATAATCAACGTTACAACTACACGTTAACATGAACATATTATATATCATACAATGTGTTAATATCCTTTTTAATATTTATTTCACTCGAGATTTATTACATGAACTATAGTTTATCTCTCAATGCATACATATTTCATTTTAACCCCAGTTCTATATTTTCACAGGTTCATGGCCGCGTAATTATGTTTATATTTATTTATTTATTTTTATATAAGGAGCACTCGGACCACTCCCACATTTTAAACATTTTTCTTTAATTCTTGGTCAACCTTTAATTATTATTTTTTTAGCTATTTATAATTGTTTTATTAGCTTATATATTTATAAGTTTATAGCATGATCAAATGTATAGGTGAGCGATAATAATAAAGCGTTTTGCATTTAATTATTTAAATGAATTAATTGTATACATTATGTAATGAATTCCAAAAACGTATAAAGCGAAGAAAATATTTTCATAATCCACATAAGTAAGTATTATTTTCTGAGAAAGTGGTAAATTATTATAGTTTAAGTAAAATATTAGAGTTCAAACAATATAAAACCGAAAATAAATTACTACATTGCATACTAAAATTAACAGAACAAAGAAATAGTAATAAGAACATAGGTTGTCATCGATACGATAACAACAGACAAATCAAAATACAAATTGTAATCATCAAACAATTGGAGACACCTTTGTTTTAAATTTTAAAGTACGTCTATGGTAACCTCTGCAAATACATAGGACTATGATGACACGGCGCGATTCACGCCTAATTTTAAAATAACTTGTGATATAATATGAATGCAAGTAAAATGTACCTTGAAATAATAGTTTAAATTTTTTTCATTTACACAGAATTTAAAATAGATTCGACGTTCGTAGTTATATTACATATATCCAATAAAGCACTGGCTCTTAAAAAGTTAACTTTGTTAGAAACATTATGATGTTATTTATATCGTATAAAAATAGATAAAAATCGCTGTTAAAATTTATGTAACAAAACATTAATTTCTTTAAACATTGAGAAGAACAATTTTGATATTTAAGTAGCTTATACTAACTTTAAGGTTATTTATTAAAGGTTATACATTCATTTATTTCCTTTTTTATACCTTTTGGAAAAGAATAAAAATAATAATAACTTATAGTAATAGCATTTCTTTTAAATCCTTTTCAAACTGAATAAATAAAATTTACTACAAGAAACAAGGAAATGTATCATCAGTTTTATTTTATCTAGTAAATATGAAAAATTAATTGATGATAAACCATAGTAAAGTTAAGTACGTAAAATGTAATTTTTCATAGTATTATTTCATTTTTTTCAGGACGGTAATAAAAATAATTTAAAACCATAACTGAATCAAAGTTATTATAAAATTGTCTTGTATCTTAATATAAATGCCACATAAGTGCTTAAAATGTAACCTAATTTTTATAATGTGTTACGATTGCATTCTTTAAATAAATAGTAATAAAAATATTGAAAAATAAATAGTATCGTGAATTGTCAGATAAATTAAACTTAATCATGTGTTAAGTACAAAACATTTAACTCATAACTTCTCTTAAAACTAAATATTAAAATGAACATTAAAAAATAAAATTTTTTTAAAGTTTTTTATCCAGTGTTTTAAATCCATTTAAGAATTTAAGAATAACACAGGTGCGGCGAAGTTACCTCTTTAATTGTTCTTTATTATTTTCGGCAGAATTTTCACATAATTCTATGTGAGACTCGCTTGAATACAACTGTTTCTTTCCCTTTTCACATGTTCCAGTTAAATTTTCAACCTTAATTTTTCAGTCAGCTTCCAAAAAAAGTATTATTATGGCCTCTTTTGGTATACATATTTATTTATTATTCATCACATCCGCTATTGCGTCCATTCCGTTATAATTTTTTTTTGTCAATAGTTTCACTAATCAATCGTTTCCTTATGTAATTTATATTTTACTTCTCACCTTTTAACTAGGTCCGGCGGTGCGCATCATTGTCATTGTTCATCGGTAAACAGGTAAAACGAAGCTTATAATGTATTATACGTTCTGTCACTACTGTAATTAATTCCCTCTTAACTAACATGCATTTTGTTGAGTTAGAAACAAGAACGTTCTACATTCAACGCATATGACTTTGTCTCTACGTTCACCGATTTGTCGGAAGTGGTTGAACTGATTTAAATGATTCTGTTTTATTAAATAGGTACGCTATCTGAGTAGTAGCGGTGTAAGAAAGAATATCCACTACACCATATTGTCCCGTGGGTGTCGTAGGAGGCAATATAGGAAAAATTATAAAGTAGGTGTGGGCAGCACCATCTTCCTGATAACAACTCAACATAATAAAAACTGCCGTTGTCAACCGGCTTGCTAAGCGGGGCAGCTATAGGAAAATTACCCACGAGAAAATCTATGAGGAAACAAACGACACTCGTTTGTTTCCTTTACTTTCGTTTGTTTACAAAGGTATAGAAGGCCCATAGAAATCGACATCTATCCTCAAACAACAATCTAGATGAAGATACTTTTTGTTTACGATGTCATCCCTGAAGTTGCTAATAAGATTATACGTATTTATGTAATAACTCTAAGTAAGATTATATTTAAAAGTAAATACCATAAATTTCTTATGGCTTTCGATTCGTGCCAGCATAAACATTTTGTATCTTTCAGATGTAGATTACAAAACTAACCATGATTATATTTCACTCTTTGCTGGCGATAAAAAATAATGTCAATGGTCTTAGACATTTGGTATGCGATTTAAAAGTCCCCTTGGAAACTTGGCTTTTATAACAAGACTCCAATGCTTGTGCTTGTACACGAAATAAAGGAAATTAACTTGACTTCAAAGTTAATTTCCTTTATTTCGTGTACAAGCACAAGCATTGGAGCACACAGCTGAAAGGAATCTTTCAATTATTATCAGTCTATATTAAATTACGCGCAAGTCTATATTAAAGTCCGCCAGGCGTATTAAATTACACTAACGAGAGAGGAATACGGTGTAACAATATTAGCGGTAATTAAGAAACTATTAAAAAAGGCAAGCTAGACTTCATCTGCGCAAAGAGTACGACAACAAACGGAAAATCTGCCTAGAAATGTTTTGTATTCGGAAATAGTATCCACAAAGTAGCTAATTACAAATTACTTCAACGCGTTTTAAATTTTTATTTTACTTTTGAATAATGCTATATTTCCTAAATCCTTAGGAGTTGGGAAATTACGACAAAATCTCATACACCATAACCTTGATCTCAATCAACTTAATTTGCATTTCTCATCTTCGTCTTGCATTAAGGATAAAGCAAAACATAATACTTTAGATTCTCTTTCAAAAGCTCCCACTCCGGACACCCCTGCTTTTAATTTTAGCCAATTTAACAGTTGTGATGTTAAGAGAGCCATAATGTCCATCCATTCAAATTCGATTGGTAGTGACTGCATTAGTCGGAAAATGGTCATCCCTCTCATAGATCTCCTTTTACCTATAATCACGTCTATCCTAAATAAATCACTGAATTCTGCTTTTTTCTCTTCAGCTTGGAAAGACGCATTTGTAGTTCCTCTTCCGAAAAAGTCAAATCCCTCTAGTTTTTCCGATTATAGACCTATCTCTATTTTGCCTTTCTTTTCCAAAGTTCTAGAACGTCTTGTGCACAATCAATTAAGCACCTATCTTTTAAAACACAATCTTTTAAATCCCTTGCAATCCGGTTTCCGTCCTGGCCATAGTACGACTACTGCACTTTTACAAATCACTGATGATATTCGGTATGGTATGGAGAAACAAAGCTTACTATTCTCACGTTGCTTGATTTTAGTAACGCATTTAATACTGTAGATTTTAATATCTTGTTAAGCATCCTACGCTCTCTCAACATATCTCCAACTGTAGTTGACTGGTTTCGAAGTTACTTGTTTGGTCGCCGACAGCGAATTCAGGTGCCAGAGGTTTTTTCCCCCTGGATTACTACGGCTGCTGGTGTACCACAAGGTGGCGTGTTGTCTCCCTCTCCTTTTTGTAATTTTCATTAACTCTATAAGTCATAATTTATCCTCTTCCTACCACTTGTATGCTGATGATCTCCAAATCTATACTCAGTCCTCTCTTGAAGATCTATCTAAAGCAGTTGACACTATGAACGCTGTATTTCGAATTGTATTTCGAATTGGAGTAAATGTTATGGTTTAACGATTAATCCTAAGAAAACTCGGGTCATTGTCAACGGTAGTTCTAGGTTAATTGGTAAAATTGACTGGTCTTCCCTACCCCCTATTATACTAGACTGCACTTTAATCCCTTACAGTAACAAGGTTAAAAACCTGGGGTTGTATCTTGATTCCTGTATGTCTTGGATCTCACAGGTTAATGAGGTCAGTAGAAAAATGTTTGCTGCGTTAAGCTCTTTACGTAGATTACGTAATTTCCTTCCCACAGCAACTAAAGTTACGCTCGCCCAGTCTCTTCTTCTGCCTATCCTTGACTATGCTGATATTTGCTATCTTGACATTACCGAGGAGCAGCTTAATAAGCTTGAGCGCATTCAAAATGTGTGCATTAGATTTATATTTGGGCTTCGCAAATATGATCATATCTCCGAATTTCGCAAACAGCTCAAATGGCTCCCGATCAGCCTTCGCAGGAATACTCACATTCTCTCCGCGTTGTATAGTGTGTTGTTTAATCCTTCTACTCCTCTTTATTTAAAAAACCGTTTCCAGTATCTTTCTCTTACCCATAATTGGTTCCTTCGATCCTCCATCAATCTTTTTCTCTCTACACCTTTGAACTCTTCTTCCTTTTTCAAGAAACCCTTCACCGTAACCGCTGTGCGATTGTGGAACTCCTTACCTCTCCATATTCGTCGTGCTAAATCTCTTCACTCTTTCAAAATTCTTGTTAAATCGTATTATTTAGAACGCTATTAGATAAATTACTTTACCTTTCTCTTACTCTTTTCATTTAATCTATTATATGATATTTTATATATAACTTTCACTTACTTTTATTTGTATGTATTATTGTATTTTTTTTAATTATTTTGTATGCCCCCCCCTCTATTTGTAACTTTTGTTTGCATCATTCCTCTACGCAAAGGTTGTCTGGAAGAAATCACTTTCAGTGATAAGACCGCCTATTGTACATACTTTAATTAGTTTTAACTATATTGATGTTTCTGTATTGTGGTGTACAAAAAAGGATAAATAAATAAATAAATAAATAAATGCTACGGCCATATTAAGGCTATATAAAGTTTAAGATTAGTTTTACTGACAAGTTCACTCTATATAGGTCAATTTTTAAGGACACCGACATAATACGAGTATACCGTCGTCGAATGTATAATTATTAGCACAATAAGCGCTCACAATAATTAAAAAAAAAAAACACTTTTTAGTCTGTGGTAGCTGCATCACGTGCGCTTGTTCATGCTGTTGTAAGTGTACGTGTGCGTCCATGTGTGCGTGCATATGTGCGTGTATGAGTGCGTGCGTACGTGTGTATGTGATATATGAAAAAAAAACAGAAACTATTTAATTCAATATAGATTAAAAATAATACTTATTGAAAGTCACTTTTTTAATATACCACTTTTTTCACTACATTTTTACACACATGTATATTCTTAAGTAATGTATACTCTATCTTTTTCTACACTACATCGCAACTTTTTTTCTGTAATAAACTTTAATCTCTGAAAACGTTGTCATCTGATACCATTACTTCTGTTTAAAGTTAAAAGTTATGGGCTATATACGCCCCACTGCTGGGCACAGGCCTCCTCTTATTTCTGAGAGGGTTTTAGGGCAAGGAAATGTCAACCGCGCTGGCCCAATGCGTTTTGGCGAACTTCACATGTCTTATAAATGTTTTTTTTTTTATTTCTCGGCCATGCAGGTTTCCTCACAATGTTTTCCTTCACCGCCAAGCACGTGGTTAATCAGGACTTAAAATTGCAATTAAAAATTTCATTGATATCGTCGGGGTTTGAACCTGGGTTGCTCGCATACTGTGAAATTTACGTGGTCTATTATAAGTAAACGAGTGTAATAATAATTTTTTTAAATATTTCTAATAAAGACCCTTACAACATTTCTTTCTCTTTCTTACATCTTGAACCAAATAACTGTCATATCATGTTAAATTGTCGGTAAACAGTTAATTCCTTGGAACATATTACGGTCTTCAATAACATTTTCAAAGCCCCTGGTTAATAATTTCCCAGACCTAGTTACTTATGTAGTTAAATTTTAACCTAATAAGTTAAGTATACATTATATTTTTATATTAACGAATTAAATAAAATAACGTTCATTAAATAACAAAGCGGAAGTGTTACTCGCTAACAGCGGTGTATATTTACGTATAACCATTATACTAATAGGCGATACTGACTTCTGGTGGGATATACAGTGGACTTTACGCGC
>CAJQZP010001661.1:0-61345 GCA_907164705.1 Parnassius apollo | reverse complement strand
GGTGTCTATGGGCGACGGTATCCACTGTTTGCTCGTTGGTCAACAAAAATATTTTAAGCAGTGCTCGCCATCTAGTGCATGTTTTGTAAGGTCTACGTCGAAATGTGGACTTCATAGGGCAGTTGATAACAATGATGATTTAATGTGAATCAGTTTTAATATTCATCAGTCTCCTTGAACTTGAGTATTATTTGACGCTCAGGTTCACAATGTATTCAAGTAAACAATGGTGTATCCAATGCCGTAATTTAATAGTCCAAAGTGGTTTTTCTTATCCTTTACATTTTAAATTAAAAAAAATATTATTTAATTTTTATGAAATTATATATTTTTAACTATACTAAATATAATTTTATTCAATATGTAGTGTTCGCGTACATTTAAGAAACCATTATTTTAAAACTTGTAAATATCAGAATTGTTACATTATTTACTTATTGCCTTTAAAGTGATTGAACAGGGTTAACTAAGGTTAGGTTAAGTTAGAAAATATTGACCCCCCGAACGACTTCCCGCCTTGTCGTGGCGTCGTGGCTTAGTAAACGTTGCTTGGTCACCCGATGTTAACAAAGAGGAACTCACATGTCTGGCCCGAGGTAAAGGGCTGGCCCGAGGAGGCCACTCCGAGTGAGCTTAGCGAGCCCATTTCGGATGTGTGCTGCTAGGATACGGCGAGAGGAGTGTCGAGGAGGTGTGTGTGGAGGAAGAAGACTTAACGTTTAGGTTCAGTGTGCCTCTAACCATTCGGTGATCGCTGCCAGTTTTCACCCTTGCGATCACTGAGACATCACTGAACAGTTGGCGTCTGGTCGTCATAATGAAGTCAATCTCATTTTTTGTCGAACCGTCGGGGCTCGACCATGTTAGTAAAGTTTCATGAGATGTAATTCTTGTCAGAAGGACCACGCTCTCGCAGTAGGGTGGAGTGTTTTTTTTTTTTTACATTTCAGATACGGCGGAGTACGGAAACGGTGCCCTGTACTGATACATTCAGAATATATCAAGACAGCAAACACGAATTTTGACTGGAAGTACTGCCGCATGGCCATTGAAAATTTCAAAAATCCTGAAAATAAGGGATTTTGTTTAATGTGAAACAGGTACAAAAAGTTGAGAAAATCGTATGTTTTATTAAATAATTTAATATTTTATATTATAGAGAGTGAAAAAAAATACAAAAAATAACGTACTTTCCATTAAAATAAAAATAAAAACATCTAAAATTATTAATTTTTCGCCGTTTGGTGAGCTACGACTGAGGCTACGAACTCTTTTTTTGTGTTGAAGACCGGCATGATATTGCACGATTTTAACTTGTTTCGGATCCATCCTTCACGTTTATCTGGTCCACACACAGCAGCACATGACTCAGTGACCAGCTTAATGCATCTTTCAGTAGCTTGTGAGTGGCATGGCATTTTGAGATATGTAGGGAGAATCTCCGTTTCGACTATTTCAATATTCCGAATAGCTCTATAAATTACGTTGGTTTGTATATGCTTGATCAGAGGAGGCTCCGATACAAAGCTTCAATCATTCAAATCTGTATACTCAGCGGCAGAGAAGTTACCTGGGTGGATTGAAAAGTACTCGGCCTAACACAGATCCATTCAATTCTAAAAATCAAATCTACCCACATTATTTAGTTCAGTTCAGACTAGTTCATTGTGTGAAGTTCGAAACTTGTGCGATAATTAGTTGTGATTTTATAAATTTATTAACAAAGTAATCGGACATAATTTCCGCGAATAGAGCAAATCGAGCAGCGTGCCGTCATTAAGTACCTCCATAAGAAGGGGCTATCATCAAAAGCCATCCATGATGACATGGTCAGTACATTAGGCGATTGTGCTTCGTCATATTCATCCGTCAAAAAATGGATAGCAGAATTTAAGCGTGGTAGAGAGAGTGTGAAAGATGAACCCCGCTCTGAAGGCCTTCGACGTCAACTACTGACGAAAATATTAAAAAAGTACTTGATTTAATAATGGGAGACCGCAGATTAAAAATTAGAAAGATAGCCGAGATTATAGGCATCTCTTATGAACGTACTCAAAACATCATTGTCAACGAGTTGGGTTTCCACAAGGTATCTGCGAGGTGGGTTCCGCGACTGCTTTCAGTTGAACAAAAAAAGGACGCGATTGACTATTTCACGCGACTGTTTGGAGTTATTTGAAGCCGATGCAGATGATTTTTTGAATCGTTTTGTTACTATGGACGAAACATGGGTTCATTACTGTACACCGGAAACAAAACAACAATCAAAATAGTGGAGAAGACCTGGTTCACCACCCCCTAAAAAGGCTAAGTCGATTTTGTCGGCAAATAAGGTGATGGCTTCAGTATTCTGGGACTCGAAAGGTGTGATTATGATTGATTATCTTGAAAGGGGTCAGACTATAAACTCTGATTACTACTGCACCTTACTACGTCATTTACGAGAGGAAATAAAAGAAAAACGTCGAGGAATGCTCAGAAGAAAAGTCCTGTTTCATCAAGATAACGCCCGTGTTCACACGTCAGTACAGTCAATGGCTGAAATTCACAACTGTGGCTTTGAACTGTTACCGCATCCGCCGTATTCACCTGATCTGGCACCATCAGACTTCTTTCTGTTCCCTAACCTAAAAAAGCACTTGGGAGGTCAAAGATTTTCGACAAACGACGAGGTCAAAGCAGCTGTAGACGCATATTTTGACTCTAAGGAAGAATCATTTTTTTTCAACGGTCTAAATGCTTGGAAGGGGAGGTGGCAAAAGTGTATTGAACTTGATGGTGATTATGTAGAAAAATAAAAATATAACTGATTTAGTATGTGTTTATTTTCTTGGTTAGGCCGAGTACTTTTCAATCCACCCTCGTAAATGATGGTAATTTAAACACTCGTATCAGCGCCAAGCCCGAAGTCTGCTCTCGTATTTTAACAATGCGCCGGAGTGCTAATTCTTTGATATGGTTGCGATCGTCTGCAAGCATACTAAGCAAAATGTTTTCGCTGTGGCCGAAGTACCCATTGCGTTGAAGCACAGGGTCAACTATTTTCATAAGGTTTGCAGGAAGGTATCTCCATAATGTAATCATTTTGTGCGGGTGTTTCGATCCGTACACGCAAAATGGTTTTGTTTTAATTTCAAACCATATCGGAGCATACACTCGGATGACGAAGTCTGCTAAGATACGCAAATTATGTGAAGGTTCACTAGTGGAAACATATAGTCGAAGTATCCTGTTAGCTGTTGTCAGCCACCGTGAATGAACAATCTTTCCGGGGTTTCGCTTGGCTAAACTTACGTCACATTGTCCTCTGCTAACTGCGTCACATATTTCATACAAGTAAAGCTGATCTGTACTGAGATCACTACGTGATTTTGAAATATCTGGTAGTTTACATGCGATGGGTGTAAATTGAACCACTGGAAGATTCTCACAACCCTTCAACGCTTTACCAATGACGCCTAGAAACTTCTTGGTCCTGTAGTTTTCCCATCAAGATGCTCAAACAGATGTCGTAAAGGAAGTTCGTTGGTATGCAATAGACACACGAGCCATTGAAGAGGGCGATGAAGTTTCTTTTCTAGAAGAAAAATGATTCCAGCCTTGTTACCGGTGTTGACTGCCGTACCGTCGCACCCAATTGCTATTATTCGCTTCAAATATCACACTTCAACGTCAAATAAATGTAAAGTTTTTTTGAAATTGTGAGTGCATCTGCTGTGGCCAGTGTAACGTGCCCGATGAATTGCGAGTTCGGCTCTTTTACCAAGGTTATGTGCTCGTCAATAACGGTTTTTCTGCGATTATCTTTATATAACATTATTTTATCTTTGCGGCCATCAAACGATATACAAACCAATGAATCATCGCCATATAGCACGTTAACTGCAGCCCCTGAACTTCTCGTTTGTGCGCGAGCGCGCCAGAATTTTGCTACGGTCGATAACACTTGACGTGTCACTCTCAGTAACCAGACCGATATCTTACAACGTAGCCGACACGATGGCAGCATCAGTACAGTCTGAAATGCCGTATCTATCTAATGTCATAGCTACCACTGGGAATTTACTAAGTCCGGGGACATTAATTGCGGGCACAATCGAGGTGACATTAATAACAGACGAAGTTTTTGTTTTCCTTCTTTTCTACTCAGGTTCATGAATTTGTAATGACATAGAGTTCTCTTCAAATTGTTTTCTTTTTAACTTCCGATAGACAAAGCCATATTCTTAAGTGTAGCTTTTTTATCTAGAGATCCAATCATCATTCTTCTTTCGCCACGTTGATCGAGCAAAAACTCGTGTTCTTGTTTAGGAATTTTACGAGTTTTCTCATAAGAACATGTCGACAACGACTTGCACTTACAAGATGCAATATCAAACAAAACTTCACAGTCTTCTTTAAACTTCTGTAGTTTCTGTTTATAATTTTCGTTGTCTTTACTCTTTTGGTAGGATTTCAGAAGGGTGCAATGTTTGTCATGATAGGATCTTATTTTTGACACAATTGTTTTATGTTGTACTATTGGTAAAGAGGCTCGTCTCCAGATGTTTTCGATTTCGGTCGCAACAATATCACAAGTGGCCTGTACTAAATCTTGTCATCCCTTTTCCGCACATCGTGCCACTGATACAAAGACATAATATTTCATCACATCACTGTAGGTTGGCAGCACATTTTTTGGTAATTCACAACCAGTACGGAAGATAGGCGACGAATAATTACTTCTTAAACTCATTATACTACGCTTTATGTTGTCTCATGTCAAATCTAGCTAAATGACTAATTACGCAGAGAACTATGCGACACAATAACCCGCGTCCCGCACTCGCCTCTCCCCGTGGACTCCGGGCGGCGAAACGCTCGGCCAATATATGGTAAAACAATGCGCGATTGGTAGATCAAAAATATGACGCCATAGGCAACACTGTGAACGTGTGGAAGTTTGACGAGGGATGTTATGAGGAGACAGGAGATAAGAACAGATGCTGCTAGAGCCGAAAAGAATTGTCAGGGAGGAAACATAATGGAAAGAGTGGATGCAAGCGAGAGCGAACATGCGGATGAATTATTTATCGCCAGCGATGGAACGGATGGTCTTACTCGGCTAGAAGGCCAGAACCTCCAGTTTGAATGTTCTCCTATGGACTCCTTTCAAGGCCAGGAGGAGAATTTTGTACCTGAACGAACTGGTTCGGTTCAGTTTTACAATTAGGCATATGATGCTGTTCGTTCCTTTTGGGATGATGACATTTTAGGCCAGATTGTAACTGAGATGAACTCTTACGCTACCATAATTGCATCTGCCGGTTTCCAGTCCCAATGGTATCCAATAAATATTGACGAAATTTTATGCCTCTTTTCGTTCTCGTTATTTTTTAAGGTGTTTTTATAGGAGAAAGGTGACAAGCAAGCACACAGTTCGCCTGATGCTAAGTGGTTGTTATGGCCCATAGACATGTACATCTATCCTCGATTACGAATCAAAATGCAAATTCATTGTCATGCTTGAGGACAAAGATGGAATGCCTCATTTCCAGTGAAGAGGGTCTCTGGTTTTCTACACTCACTTTACGAAACATCAGCATTAAGCTGCTATTTTACTCTGGTATTCCGTGAGAGCGTGGTCCTTAACCGGTCGAGCCAACTTATTCGTGCTAAAACCGGTAATGGACAATCCATATTGAATAAAAAAGTTTCCGTTTCTATTAATATTTAAAATAGTTCGCCAATTTTGATCATGAAGCATATTATTTTGATAAAAACATTAGATTTGATATCAAGCTGAAAATATATTTATCAATTAGTAAATTGTCGTTTACAGAATGAAAAAAATATGATCTGGTTGCAGAGTAAATACATTTATTGTATATGGTAGTATTAGCGACACCATTTTGTCAACAGCGCGGGCGATGTCGATCGTCTTAGCTGGGGATTGAGGGGTTAAGAATCAAAAGGCAGATGCGTTGTCACCCCTGAGGACTAAGATGGAAAGCCTCGTTTCCAGTAAAAAAGGGTCTCCGGATCTCTACACTCACCATACAAAACACAGCAGTATTAAGCTGCTATTTTACGCTGGTATTCTGTGAGAGCGTGGCCCTTCCCCGGTCGAGCCGACCCATGCGTGCTGCAACCATAACATAGCTGCAGCGTGGCACTACCACGTATAAAAACTTACTCATGATGTAATCCAACAATTTTTTTGAAGTGAAAACTTCTTTAGCGGCGTCGTACAGTTTTTTTGTAGTGGGTAAACAATGCTAAACTCGCTTCAGGATACATTACCTGATCGAAAATTCGTAAGACGGACGGCGTAGGAGAGGAAGTATCCCCCTCTCTTTCTACGGCGCGGCGAAAATATATGCCTGCGCCTGCTGTTCCTTTTAGGCGGCGCAGGGTGCTAGCGCGAATGTAATATAAATTGTCATGTTTGTGTACGATAGCGCAATAATAAATATTGTATTCTACTACATAAATGATAGTACTGTTATACTGATTGATGAAGCAAATGTGCGTTTCCCAGTATAGTCAAATCAATAGTGGATTTTGCAGTACAACTGGGACTCGAACTCGTGTACTCCTGCATGATAATAATACAATATGAAATATAGATGTAAACTCATTGCCTCTGATTCGATGATTCGGTGTTAACAGATGTACAAAACCAAGACTACATGAGTTTCATCCCTTCATTCATTACAACAGATAAATTTATATAGCGACTACACAGCTACACGTCTGTTTTCAACACCCTCTCTGAACTTACAACAAAACACTCCACATTTACCCTTGTTTTGATAACAGTCACTCAGTATTTCATTTATAGTCACCCGTAAAAATGTCGGAAATGCTTGAGGTATGAATAATGTCACTCTTTAGAAAGTGAACGTGATTTCATGGTATGTATTACAATCTTATATTCCTTGTTAAATCTGTTTTTTAATGTGTCGTTTTTATATCTTTTTTCATATTAGGTCGCTCTGCGGGTGACGGGTTTCAATCCCACTAGTAACAAGTTTTTGTGTGCCTGAAAATATATGTCGTATGTTATATCTGGAATAACATCCTTCCTGTATAAACGCTTAAGTACGTAACATTTATACGATTTTTGCATAATAAGGTAAGGTTACCTGTGAATTTTTATATTTATCTCTATTATGAATTACAAAGATTAGTGTATATTAAAATTTATACGATATTTACAGTGTACTGCTAGTACCTGTACAATTAATAGTTTGCTTCTATTTCCTGGTGGTTCTCGGGTTCATTTTGTAACTAGGCTCTAGGTTCGGTAGTCAGGATTGATATTTCCTGTCAAGTTAGTTAGGAAGAGTTTGTGTTATAGTTTGAAAAGTGAGAGCACCAAAATAATTATATATAGCATTCCGTCTTAGTCTAAAGGGGTGACAAGGTACTGTTTGTCTTCTGTCTGAAGTTCGTTAATGTTCTGCATAGACTGGAGCAGACGTACATACATACATTCAGGCAGATTGTTAGCTCGTTTGTCAAGTTATTATTTTAATAAACTTTCCAACTAGGCTTAAACACATGCTGTTGAATAAAGTTGTTCAAAAGGGCTATAAATCAGTCTATAAACTATAAATATCTAGCGCGCTATTAAATACGCTTTGTTATAGCGCGCTATTTATAAGAAAGCGTGTAAGAGGCCGGCAAATGCGTTAGATTTTGCAGCCCGCTATATCTCGTAGCACGTTCCATAACAAGTCGTTCATTGGATATACCGCGTGCTATATAAGAACATTATTTCGTAATAAGTCGCATTTTAGACTAAAATAAAATAAAGCAGCAAAGAAAAACCGATGAACACTGTTTCGTACTTTTCAGACTCAAGACTTTCTATAATCCTAAAAATATTTTTGAGGCATAATCTTTTTAAAACGAAATAAAATAATTTATTTTTTTATTATAATTGATGTAAATAATATAAATTGTAAATCAAATATCTGTTTATTGATTGTATTTATAAAAATCAACTATGTATTTACATAAACTATTATATACACTTCTGTATATATATGTGTGTGTGTGTGTGTGTGTGTGTGTGTGTGTGTGTAAATAACATTTAAAAACATTACTTAGGCTTCTTTTATATCAGACAACGGTGTCCTTCGATCACTTATAAATATACAGTATACACTAACTAAACAACGTCCAACACTTAATTAGGTCGCGCGATGAATAGCATGCTACTAGATCAAATTTGCGTCACACGTTCTCTCCCAACAGCACTGCTGCTAGAAGTAATTGCCGCTAAATACTTAATAGCGCCAAAGCGCCATAGCGCAATAGTGGCGGCCATGGCGACTACTTACATAGCACGCGCCATGTGTTATGAAGAGATAGCGCGCTATAATATGGTGCTATGCGCTATATTAACCACCATTACTGTGGAATAATGGATTTCAACATACAGCGTTAAGTTTTATTATCCGCACTCCAAGCCATAAAGTCATGCATGGTGGATTTGAAGTTTGAAAAGAGTGCAATGCACACGTACCTAAACTTGTCGCTTGGGGATAAAGTAAGAATAAACATATAAAGAAATCGAGAGCTTTCTTGTAGACAAGATGTTTATGACAACGGATTAGTTTTGTTTGGGTTTTTAAAAGCCATATTTAATATTTTTGGTAACCTTATAAAAAGAGTTTATTGAGTCTTTATATTAAAACCTTTGAAAAAAGCATAATAAGAGATTTGTTCCATGTTATCAATGTCAGTTTACAAGACTATACTAATAAAAATCTGTTGCGACACTGATTTTGCATATCTTTATTGCTTAAAATTATTTCATTCCATTTAGTCGGCAGAGCGCACCAAATTTGCACAAGGTAGGTTAAGTTGATAATTGCAGACGAATTTTACATATTTCTCTTTAAGGTATGTTTCTTAACTTATGAATTAATAGAAATAAACGAGTTTGATTACATAGCGATTGATTTTAGTAACGTTTAATCATTAAAACAAGACACTTTAAACTTTTCTTCCTGTTGCAGATCGCATTTGTTGAATTATTATCTAGTTTATTAGTATCAGCTTCCAAATGACTAGCCAAATAATTGGAAAAGCCAGCGACGTCTTACTCTAAATCATGTAGGGCGTATTATTTATAGTTAGGAATTAATTCAGCGACAGAATATCACAATATTATATTCAAAATGACCAAAACACTTTCAAAATTACTTAAATACCCTTGTTTTTTGTACCTTCAGATGTTGTACCTTATCTTCACGGTTAGCTTTTTTATAGAATAATAGGTCATAAGCGAACACACAGACCACCTGATGGAATGGATATCTACATCGATCCTTCATTAAGAATGGAAATACAGATGCGTTTTCACCCGTGAGGATTAAGAGGGAATGCCTCGTCACCAAAGGGTCCAGCTATGTGCAGATACGTAGAACAATTAACATGGTAAATAATAAAATAAAGCTTATGTGTGATATACACTATCTTTAACTTGCTAAACTTGCTTATGAATTTAAATTAATTTGCATACAATATTTAGCAATTTAAAAAGGTATTTACTTCATGCTATCTGATCGCAAAATTGATTATTTTATATTTAAGAGACATTATATATTTTTGATAAATTTTATATTATACTAACGGAAATTCTTCAAGAAATACCAAAGAAGACACCGATAACCTCAACGTCAAGGTATGAAAATTTAATGTTCATACTTTGTAGAGAATGAAAACAGGCTCTTTGCAATTGTAATGCGGCCGCTTGACTTGACTTGACGTTTTGCATTCAAAGCGCTACTCAATTTAATAGGGTTTTTATACCCTATTAAATCGAGTACTATGGAATAAAACATAAACTGAAAAGAGATAGCAAGGTTCGTATGCATTTTTATATTTTTTGCCTCTTTGTATTTAAGAGAATTGCCGCGATAACTTTTAATTCCGAATTCTCAGTTCTGAATCCATTGACGTACATAAATCTTAAACCAAAAACAAGGTCATGCAATAAGTACCAATACTAACCGACTGCTGTGTCGTAAAACTAAAACGGTTGTCTGCTCTTACGTATTGCGTTTGATAGTTTTTGTCAGAATTCTGCTTTCATGTATGTGTTCTTTATTTCAATTAGTTGTAATAATTGTTAGGCTGCAGAAGTTTACATAAGTTACCCAGCAAATATTTTGCCAGTTTACATTATACATGTATGATGTTTGGAAAAGTGCACTTGTAACGCCTCTCCCTAAAAATGCCCATGCTTTGCATTTTTCCGACTTTCGTCCTATCTCAATTCTCCCGTTTTTATCCAAACTCCTGGAGAAACTAGTTTTTTTTTCAGTTAAATCTCTACCTAAATAGAAATTGTATCCTGGATCCTCTCCAATCTGGTTTCCGAACGGGTCATAGTACGACAACAGCGTTGGTTAAAGTTACCGATGACATTCGACGAGGTATGGATAACAAACAGCTCACTGTGTTGGTATTGCTTGATTTTAGCAATGCGTTTACACTGTTGATTTTGACATCTTATTGAGTGTGTTACGTTCTATTAACATATCTCCTCCGGTGATTGGCTGGTTTCATAGTCATCTTTATGGTCGACGGCAGCGTGTTCGCATCGAAGATGAGTTCTCATCTTGGTGCGAATTACGGGCTGGCGTGCCTCAAGGTGGTGTGCTGTCTCCTTTACTTTTTGCTATATTCATTAATATATCTCTATCTATCTCTCAAAATATTGCTTGTCTCTATCACATGTATGCAGACGATCTCCAAATCTACACTCGGTCAACTTTGTTAAATCTGCCTTCTGCTGTTGCCACCATCAAAAATGACTTAGCGGCGATAAACCAGTGGAGTCAGCGTTATGGTCTAAAAAATTAATCCGTTCAAGTCCCAGGCTATAGTTATTGGTGGTGGAGGGATGGTCTCCAGAGTTGACTCGAGTTGAGTTGAGTTGTTAAATCCTTTGACTCCAAGCTACTTGAAGGAAAACTTTAAGTTTCTTGGTCATGATCGACCTGATAGAGTTCTTCGGTCAGCCGGGAACCATGTTCATTTCGAACAAAATTTATGAAATATTCTTTTACGAGCCAAGCCATAAGGTTATGGAATGAACTTCCACTCCAAATTCAACATGCACAAACTTTGGAAAGTTTCAGAAGTGATGTCAAGAAGCATTACCTAACACTTTGTGGTTATTGATAACCAATTCTAGCAACAGATAGTTATTCTGTGTTTTTTCTTCTTTGTTTTATATTTATTTATTTATTATCTATGTATACATATGTATGTGTATATATTTATATATATAAACCTATTTATTAATATGTATGTTTATTTTATTATTATTATTTTTTATGTATTATTGTGGTATTTTAACAAAATATTGTTTAGTTTATATAGATATTAGAATGTAAGTGTAACATAAAACGCACCACCTCCTACTGTTCTTAATTCCAGTTTCTCCTTAGCTCAAAGGTTGTCTGGAAGAGATCGCTCTTTAGCGATAAAACCGCCTTATTGTACATACGTATATATTAAGTTTCCTCTGTAATGTATTTATTCGTTTTATATGTGTGGAGTACAATAAAGTATATACTACTACTACTACTACTACAATTTCTGATAGCTAAGGACATTAAAGGAAAGGAATGAGCAGGTTGCTTTGTTGTTAGCCAGCGTCTACACTCGTTTATCCATCCCAGTACAATGTGCGACGTAATGGCGGCGTAAGTAAGACATTCCACAACCTAGCGTCTTTTCTAAGAGTGTCATAGAACTTAGCATGTCTATAAAAGGTTTTGTCAGATATTTCTGGGATATCCTCACGATTTCTTCCTTCATCATCAGTTATGTCTTTCACGACATTTCTTAGCAATTAACAATTTCATTGGTGCCTATATATATATATATATATATATATATATATATATATATATATATATATATATATAATATATATACGTCAAACAAGCTTATTTTGTATTTTGTACACAACCATATTACACCAGGTGGTAGAATTTTTTCTTCTTAAGACTCCGTCTGGGTACGTACTATACGTGCGTATTATGTGCGTTTCTTATATCCGTGTCATTACTGGAGCCAGTGTAATTACTGGCTGAGAGGCATTCCACTTAAGTCCTCAGATTTGGCAACGTTTGTATAGCTTTCTTTATTTAAAGACTGCCAAACAGCAGGTGGCCTTTATATAAGAAGTCCAAAACAATTTAAGCATAATGTAGTTAAGATAAAGTGTCTTTTGGGAAATTTGCTAAAGGTAAAAACAAAGGTAGGGTTTAATTTCATTTTAGCGCTGCGTATTTCAATTTATGACTCAATTTTCGTTTTGCTGCAAAAGCTGTTTGTTCGATGTTTTACATTAAATTGAGGTACTTTTAGAGGAACATCATCGAATTTTAATTTTAATTTTACTTATTTCCACATATTATTAATAAATTCGAGTTCAAATAACTAAACCAAACAAGATACCGTTATGTTTACTCAACACGCGCGGCTTGGGAACTGACGCTAAAAATGGTTTTATCGATAGACTTATTATAATCTAGTGCTCGAATACAATCATAACAATTGAGGAATTCAAACCCCCAGCCCCATTATACACGACTTAAGTCATTGCGCTTCAAAATCATCTAATTAATTAAATTACTTAAACGTGTTCTGCGTTCTACGTTATTCCCGGCAGTTCATCATTCTGACACGTAATTACGCATGTAACAGTTTAATTTCAACAGTTACGAAGGTAAAGTAAAGCCCTTTTCCATTAGCAGGGTGTCTAAAATATGTAAAGCAAACGTGTTTGTTTGTTGCTTGAATATTTTTAATTTGTTTTATTAAATCGTTAGAGTATTTGCCGCGACCGCAAAGTGGAGTTTTTTTTATTATTTTCGGATATCTTTAGGAAGATGCTGCGGCTCATTACAACCTTTCATTGCGCCGCGTCTTTCGACGACGACGGGATGATGAGGTGATATTAGATATTCTTAAGCCGTCTTTCCGCAGCCAGTTTTATGACGAATCAAAAATTAATGTCGTAATTTATTCGTATTATACATAATCATTCAAATTTACATTAAATACAAACTATGTGTTACTAAACATTCAACAAGTAATGAAATCTGAAATACATAAACTTTACCCAATACACCCGCTATACAAAGTTCAAATAACACAAACAAAGCTAATTTTTCTAGAAGTTTCACTACGCATTTTCACGGAGTTGAAGGTAGTATTGCTTGAAATATTTAATTACACTGGAACACGAGTGGCTAAGATTATTTAGCAGTTTATATATATCTCATCATCTTCATGCAAAAATATAAAAAACTTCGAGTATTAAAAAATCAATAGAGTTTAAGGAATTTAATTAAAGTTATATGTGTAGTATGTCTGTAGTATCTTCAAGGCAAGACAGAACAGGTATTTTAATCTTAGTCAGTGCGTTTAACCAACTTCGACTACTTAACATCAAAATTGATTACTATTTTTTCATCAAAAGCATCGCACTAAAATTAAAAACAATGTTTCTTGTAGGAAGTTGTTATAATATTTTAAACTCGAACGTTTAGAGAACGGACCTGCAAGAACGTAAAACCCAACATGTGGTGCAACTATGAGGTGGTGTTAGAGCATTTTTCTCTCCGTGTCGTCTCCTGTGTGTTGTGAAGGCAACTACGGTAAATTCGAGAAAAATCTTATGACTGCATTACTCGATTATGGGACTCCTTTTTAGCATAGAATTTCGTCTGCGTCGGTATTATCCTTTCATTTAGTAGTACTTGCATTGCTATTTTCCTGTTCGAAGGGCTGCAAGGCATTTCAAGTTAGTGAGTAGTGTAGACATTTTTATTTGAAGTTTATTGCAGGTGGCCATGAGATAGAGAGAGAGATGAGTAGCTAACTGCTTACCGTAAGGTGAATTGTTTGTTCGTCACTTCGATTTTAAAAACCTTATCCTATTTGTGTTAAATATTAAATCCAATACCATACGACACACACACACCACCCTTTAGATAAAACATAAAGCTTATGATCTTCTTAACAAGGGATTTCAATCCATGTTTTTTCAATTAGGACTTATTATAGGACGCGCAATTATTAAGCGCGCGCGCTTATTAAAGCCAGCGCGACATGATATTACGCAAGAATCTCAATATGTTACAGAGGATTTGTGTGTGGTCTAATTGTGCAATTGTATAAAAATATTTTGATTTATTTAATGTTTGCTTGCAGATTTTAACGCTTAGTGCTCAGATATTTAACTGTTTAGGAAACGGAGGCATTCCACCTTACTCCGCGTGAGTGACAACGTATCTGCATTTTGATTCTTAACTTCATAAATGTATATGCCTGTGGGTCATAGCATCCATTCAACATTAGGTGGACTGTGTGCTTTGGACCCCTGTTCTTGCTAAAATTTATTTAGAAACGCATATTATTTATTTTTTATATTTACCTTACATTTATATGATTGATGTAAACGCCTTGTCAAAGCCACGGACACAACAATCATATCACTTACCCGTGGCTTTTGACACATTTGATAGAGATATCACTCGCACGTTGTATACTTTTGTAAATAGCGAACAAGACTTCGCCTCTTTATGAACGTTTTATCAAATTGCAAGAAAGTGAGCACACAGTTCACTTGATTGTAAATGGTTGCCGTGGTCCACATCACATCATGTGGCCACATCACATTACGTCTTTCCTCGACTACGAATCAAAATTCAAATATATTATCACCCGTGACGACTAAGATGTAATGCCTCGTTCCAGTAAAAGGAGTCTCCGGTTCTCTACACTCACCATACGAAAAACCGCAGAGTCAAGCTGCTACATTACGATAATGATTTCTTAAATTTGCCTTTATTCTATCTGCTACATTACGCTGGTATTTGGCGAGAGCATGATCCTTCCTCGGTTGAGCCGACCCAGTCGTGCTACAACTATACTATTAATATAGCTGCAGCATGGCTCTACCATATCTACTGCTATTGAAAGGAACGAAGGAAAATTTATTCTTACGACAGTAGTAATATTAAATAAAACTTAATATTTTTATATGATTTTAAAATCACACACAGGCCGCAACCAACTCCGTGCAAATCTGGACATAGATGTTTGCTTACCCCTGAGGACTAAGATAAAACGCCACGAAACCAGTCAGCATAAATGAGAAAGTTCAATGATTAAATTTAAATGACAACTTCTTTAACAAAAAGATATTCAAAAATAAATATCACACATAATAATCATTTGTGAAATAAAAAGGTTGGATTACACCTGTAGGTCTAACCCCATTATCACGGTCATTGAATTTGTAATGGCCGACGTATAGTCACGTTTACATTCAGAAATATATGTAGTATTTGTCATATGCACAACGCTCTTGAAACTAAGAGGTGTTGTAGAATGAAAAAAATTCATTTCAAATTGAAATTTTGATGTTTACTAGTATTGAGTGCTCTTTTTCTCATCAAATAACATATTTTTATAGAAGTTGGGTAAAAAAGAGGACATAGTTCACCTTATGATGAGTGCATACTGTGGTCTAAAGACATCTACATCTATTTTTAATTATCACTCAAAAAACAGATAGCGTTCTCACCCAGTAAAAACCGCTTCGGATTCTCGATACTCACCATACAAAACACACAAACATTCAACTGCTATTGTGATTCTGCTTATTATAGCAGTAATACAGGGGCAGCGTAGCTTTACAAAATATTTTTTTAGGAAAAAGAGTAACAAACGAGCACACATTCCATCTGACGGAAGGTGAACGCTGTGACCCACAGACATCCACATTTATGCTTGATTAAGAATTAAAATAGAGAGGGCGCGACTGTGCTCATGTTTACATTGGCTCTGCTATATAAATGTGCTTTATTAAATCTAAAAGCTTGTAAATCGAAGTGTAATAGTGATAAACACCTGAATTAAGTTGTGAATTCTTCGGGCAAATGTTATGTGCTTCACAAAATTGATATTCACATACAAATATCCGAAAAACCGTCAAGAGTTAAACTCAAAGCTAGACGCTTCTATTGTGAAATCTTGAAGAAATCAACACGCAAGATCAACAGCTAAACCGGTTATTGAAATCCAAACAAATAATAAAGGTAAAAAAAGAGGTTTGGCAAATCTTGTTTATGTTATAACCTCAAATTAAACCCAGGAAAAAAGTAAGTCATTGCAATCAAAATACTCAAAATAGCGCCATCTATCGGTAAACAACAGAACTATCTACAAGATACGATTCAAACCTTGTCCAAGCAAGTGCAAGCGCAAGCAATTAATACTAAACATTTTGTTGCAATTCCAATAGAGGGCGTGTTTTTGTACGTTTACAATGGAAGAGATCATAAAAATTTTACAAAATATACAAAATGACATATCAAAAACCAAACAAGAAATGAAAGAGATGGAGCTAAATATCAAAGAATCTGTAAATAATAACATAGACGAAAAATTTCCAATTTTAGAAAATAAAACAAAACAGTTAGAAATGAAAATTGAACAACAACTAAAAACTATAGAAATCTTAGATAAGCAGCTCAGAAGAAAAAATGTTATATTTTTTGGGATCGAAGAAACAGAAAAGGGGTATGAAAGTTTACTCTCCATTGTTTTAGATATCATTAATAACAAGATGAAAATACCTTGCCATAAATGGGAAATTGAACACGTTAATAGGATGGGGAAAAAATCAGGAAAAGTCAGACTAGTGATTGTCATAAACAAGTACCAAAAAAAAAAATAAGCCACACACCATAAGCAATTTCCTACGCCCATCGCAGCTGAATCTCAATAATTGAGCAATACCAACTGAAAATGTGGAAGATCTTTCAAAAAATTAATAAGCGCCTCTTCAACCTCTCTACCTCCCGTAAGCCGGCTGGTCACCGTGGAGGAGTCAGACCACCACCTCCTAAATCACAATAAAAACAATCAAACAAGATTAGAAACAAAAATATAAACAAAAAACAAAATCCACAAAATCTCTATATAGCAAGTATTAATGTAAGGACCTTATTATCGGACAGCAAAATAGAAGAATTAAAATACGCTGTTATGTCAATAAAATGGGACATTATAGGTTTATGTGAAACAAGAAGAGAAAATGAAGCAATAGAGGAACACACCGATTTTATCTTATTTCATACATGTGGGACGAACGGAAGAAATGGAGTGGGATTCTTGATTAAAAAAACATTTAAAGAATAATATAGTGAATATAAAAAGTTTCTCGGATCGGGTATCGTTACTTGAAATACAAACATCTGATAACTCTACCTGGTCACTCGTCCAATCATACGCCCCCACAGAGCAATGCACTAAAGAAGACATAGAGCATTTTTATACAACAATGCAATCTGCCTTAGATTCTATTCACACAAAAAATATAATTTTACTTGGAGACTTCAATGCAAAAATTGGGAAAGCTCGAAAAAACGAAGGAAAGAATATTGGACAATACGCACATGGAAAAAGAAGCTCACACGGCCAGAGACTAGTAGAATTTGCCCTCAAAAATGATTACTACTTTATTAACAGCATGTTCCCATGCAAACCACACAAAAAAATGGACATGGCGATCCCCAAATAGTCAACATTTTAACGAAAATGACTACATATTAACAAATCAACCGACCAGTATAAAGAATTTCGATATAATAAAAAACTTAAACTTCAATTCTGATCACAGGATGATAAGATGTGAAATATCATTTACCTCAAAATCAAAAAGAAGGAAGCTAAACTCTGCCGTATACACTAGAGAATCAATAGATGTTTCAGAAGACAACGTTAACTACTGGAGAAATAAATTTATAGAAGCGGTTAGTACACAAACAGAGGTCCAAAAACAATATGATAAGTTATAACATGAGTTGCAAGAGTTTTTGAAACAGCTGCCACGGAAAAAGAAACATGTAAACAAATATATAAACGAAGAAACAAAAAATCTCTTACAACAGAGAAAAAGAATTATACAAGAAGAAAAGAACAAAAGAATTAAAATGTGAAATAACATGAATAAGCAAAAAAAATAACAGAAATATTACCCAACAAAAAAAGAAGAATACGACAAAGAACATTCAAAAAATTCATAGGTAAGACAGGGGCTCTACGTAAAGCTTATAAAGAGTTGAACGACAAGTCAGAGTGGACAGGAAAACTGAAAAACAAACAGGGAATTATGCAATCACGACGTCCTGATGTCATAAACGAAGCCACATAATTCTATAAAAGGCTATATACTACCACAGGTAGCCGCTGCTCCTTCTTAAGTGAAAAAACAGACGATTATAATACATTGAATGCAAACACAGAAACACCAATCATTCTCAGATCAGAAATCGAACACACAATAAAATCTCAAAAAAGCGACAAGACTCCAGGAAGTGACAATATAGCTAACGAAGTTCTTAAAGCGCTAATCGCTACACTTTTGGAACCTCTTCAAACATTGTTCAATAACATACTTAGAACTGAAAACACACCAGATCAATGGTCAAAATCTACAATCATATTACTGTTCAAAAAAGGAGATAGAAGTGATCTAGGGAACTATAGACCAATCAGTCTCATGTCAAATTTATATAAAATTTTTTCAAAGATCATATTAAATAGGATAACAAACAGTCTAGATGAAAACCAACCACGGGAACAGGCAGGCTTTCGCAAAAAGTTACTCGACTGTAGATCACATAAAATTTATAACCCAACTTATTGAAAAAGCAAAGGAATATGGGAAGACGTTATATATGTGTTTTATAGACTATACAAAAGCATTCGATTCTTTACAATTCGAAGCTATATGGACATCACTTATACAACAAGGTGTCAATCAGAAATATATAAATATTACGAGTATTAAGAGTATATATACAAAATGTCTCGCTAAACTGCGCCTAGAACAGGAAGGTACAGAATTTCCTATACAAAAAGGAGTAAGGCAGGGTGACCCTATCTCCCCGAAGTTATTTTCAGCGGTGCTCGAATCTATTTTCAGACGTCTAAATTGGGAAAAGAAAGGAATACAGGTAGATGGAGAACTACTGAACCATTTGCGTTTCGCGGACGACATAGTGGTCTTCGCAGAAAGCGCTACTGAATTGGAGAATATGGTGTTCGAACTAGCAATGGTAAGTAAAAAGGTGGGATTGTCAATGAACACGATGAAAACCAAGATTTTAACAAACGGACTACCTCAGGATATTAGAATAGCAAATGAAAATATTGAATATGTAAAGGAATATGTATATTTAGGATAGCTAGTGTCATTCGTAAACAATACAGAAAAAGAAATAGAAAGAAGGATAACTCTAGCCTGGAAGAAATACTGGGGATTGAAAGAAATAATGAAAAATAAAGATATTACTCGTAGTATAAATATAAAGAAAAAACTCTACGAAGTAGCGATATTGCCATGTCTGACATATGGCTGCCAGACGTGGTCACTGAGAAAAGAAGACGAAGAAAAAATTGCTATATGTCAAAGTAAAGTGGAAGGAAGCATGCTTGGTCTAAAAATATCAGATAAGGTTAATAACGTCCACATCAGGAAAAAAACAAAAATAATAGATGTAAGAAAAAGAACAAGACTACTGAAATGGCACTGGGCAGGACACATCTGTAGAATGAATGATAACAGATGGACCAAGCGTTTAACAGAATGGATACAAAAAAAGAAAAAAGGAGACCCAGTAAAAGGTGGAGAGGTATATTTAATCAAAAATGTGGACCGCTACGGATGCGAGCGGCTCGGGATAGAGATATGTGGAAAGGTTTGGGAGAGGCTTACGCCGCAGAGGCGACTACTACTAACATTAAATAAGTCATATTTATACATACATTTTTATACATACATTATTATACGTAAAAAAATACATATTAACTATTCTCTACTATTATTACCTACATTAATCATAAGTCAAGTTTGTATTATAGTAGAAATAAAGGCTATTTTATTTTTATTTATTTATTTATTAAGAATTAAAATGGAGATGCGTAGCCACACCTGAAGATTAAGATGAAACGCCTCAATTCTAGTGAAAATGGTCTCCAGTTCTCTATGCTCACCATACGAAATGCTGCATCAAGCTGATATTTTACGCTATATTCTGTAAAAAGTTGGTCCTACGCCAATCGAGCCGACCCATTCATTTTGTATCCGTAGTATAGCTGCAGAGTGGCTCTACCACACATAAAAATTATCTAGGGCAACCAACTCTCATCGTGTTTTCTACTTCCATATTTTTTAGACTCAATTATTTTACATTTATCTGTAATGGATGTTACAATCTATTCAAATGCTAACTTCTCCAGCACGCAGTATATCTCAACGAACAATGTCAACGAACGAGTTTCTGGTGACTGAGCACTGGCAGTATTGAGTAGTATATACGTGGTAGAGCCATACTGCATTTATATTTGTAGTATAGTTGTAGCACGAAAGGGTCGGCTCGACCGGGGAAGGACTACTTTCTCACAGAATACCAGCGTAAAATAGTCCATTAATCCTGTTGTGTTTCGTATGGTGAGTATAGAGAACCGGAGACCCTTTTCACTGGAAACATGCCATTCTAACTTAGTCCTCACTGGTGACAACGCATCTGTTTTTTGATTTGTAACTGAGGATAGATGTAGATATCTATTGGCCGCAGCAGCCATTTGCCATCAGATGGACTGTGTGCTCGTTTGTGACCCTATGCTATATAACCCGGGCATCAGTTGCGTTCCAAACGTTAAGATCTCGGCATCCATCGTACACGCTGATGGTGACTTCCGTGGGGTTTTGGACCATAGAAGTTCATTATATTGCACCTGCAGTTGAAGGTCCATAAGTCCATAAAGATTTTCCTACGATAAAGATATATATAAAAAGTTCATTTGATGATTCTGCCAAAATTACTTTATTGTACGTACATTTTGAAAACTGCTTATAAAACTGTAAAGAAGTGAATGATATAAATGACAAGCTTGTGGACTGTCCATGCGGTCGGAGCTGAGTTCTCTAAAACCCATTGCGGAATAACACAAAAACTCTCCGATCACACTCTTAATCTCATGGCTATTAGACGGGAAATGAGGCTGCAGTTTTCAGCAGATTTGACAGCATACGAGCAACGGAACAGACAGATATTCAAATGCGTGCAGCGAGACTTATGCATTTTCAATACAGCTCCAAAGCCCTTGCTATAGATCGTGTCTGCCCGAAAGAGCCAACCGTAAAAGCTGAAGACTGAGTATAGCAGCATAGTTTCCGGGACACTTGAGATTTTGAGTGACATTTAAAGGTTCTAGGGGCAGCTGTACACGTAATCGTCGAGTAACACTAATTTTGAATTTCTATATCAATTATAAACACAGTCCGAGGCCTTTCTCCGCTTTTGACAGTGCCGCACAAGGCGACCCAAGTGGTTAAGCTAATTAAGACCGAGATTGGTCCACGTAACTCAATAATAATTGCATTACCTTATCTCAACAGTCAAATCTAACCGCCAAGCATATACATAATTAACCGCGAAGCATAACATAACACGAATAAGTGTCAATAGGACGCCAACTTTTTGAACATTTTTTTCTTTTTTTTTAAATATTAGTAATCTTATTAATTAACATTACTAATATTCCTTTTAACCACTCCTGGTAAGCTCGAAAATGCTTGTGTTAGGAGTGGTTCACGACAGTAGTCAAATGGCGGATTCGAACCCACGACGAGTTTTTGAGTTTGCGATCCGCGCCCTGCCATTATGCTACTGTCGCTTCAAAGCGGAAAATATTAGGCGACCTAATATTTTCCGTGAGTTCTTGCCTAACTCACGGAAAATATTAGGTCGTGCAATCATCTGATCATAATTTAGGTTTTCTTAATAATAACGTGATAGATTGAGAGTGTACATTACACACCTTTAACCAACTTCAATCATTTTCATTTTCATTCAATATAGATAACATGTAATCTTTATTGAAAGACAACTTTTAATTTTATCACAAAGCCAGATATGCCTTGTTACCCCTGAAAATATAAAATGAATTCCACATAGCTTGTAATTATATTGGCACTTGAACCCTTCAAATAGAAACGCAGCAGTTCCCTAACCCTGCAGAATGAAACACAGCTGTGTATGTACTGCTAGTAGGCAGGAGAAAATTGCGTAAGGGAGTTGTATGAACAATTTTACCTAATCTGGAGGCCAAATAGAAAAGAACACTTCCACCTGTGTAATTGTACAAATCTACTTTATGAATTTTTGCATTTTCGAATTATTTTTAATTAAACCTTTAGATGTGTACGTGTCTTTTAAGGGTCGGTGTTCTTTTACGAGTAATTGAGATCTATCAAATCTAACATGAAGGTTGGGAAAATCTTAATATTCGATTAAATCCATAAAATTAGTTTTGTTCCATGTGTAGTACTTGCGTAAATATAAGAAATCATTATGAAACTCGCAAACCTTTTTACTTGCCCATCTAAGGCCTCAGGGGTCATAACGCCAATAAATTCACATATCTGCTTGAACTTGTTTGTCACCCTTATTGTATAAAAGCTCAACTTAAACCGTAATCATTATGTTAAATGAGATGTAACTTCCTATAAAGTTTATCCGCATGCCCTCGTCTATCCTGCGTTAATAGTTAACAAGACAAGTTTCAACTGATGAATAGTTTAAAGTGATGAATGGCTTAACCATGAGGCTTAAATGAAAGTTTTCAAGTAGTCACTAAGGTTATCAAACTATAATTATTCTAATTGATATTCACTCTTGTTACTTAATTGTTTATGGTTACTCTGTACACGTGTACGATGTACGAAATTCTTTTTCACATAATATGTCGATTTAACTTGGTTAAGGTGTCCATGAAGATTTTCCGTTATTTATTTAGTTCTAATCCTACATATTACGTTATGTACTTATATAAATATTTAACAGGAACACACTTTATTCCCTAAACGAAATAAGAACTAAGTGCACGGCTACTGAACTTCACTCATTTCTCTTCCTGCTTACTGTGATAACATTTATGTGTTATCATGTGATTTGATCACGTACGAATTATAATTACATTTTTATATTTCTGTTATAATTTTAGATAACAAAATTATAACAGTAGTTTAAAATTTGTTTCTAAATTCAGTCATGCAATAAAATGGCAATATTCAGTTAGTGTTCTTTTTTTAACTTATAATAAGCCAACGCTGGACAATCCCATCTACTGGTCTCATCTCATCTAGCAGTATTATATTATGTACGTGATAGAGCCAAGCTGCAGATATATTAGTAGTATAGTTGTAGCAGGAATGGGTCGGATCGACCGGGCAAGGACCAATGAATACCAACGTAAAATAGTTACTTAATGCTGCTGTGTTTCGAATGGTAAGTGTACAGAAGGAGACCCTTTTTACTGGAAACGATTGATATTCCATATTAGTCCTCACCTGCATTTTGATTCGTAATCGACGATTGATGTGTGTAACTGTGTATTAAAACTAAACCCAAACATAACACTGCAAGACTTCAAAACACAGTTAGTTCATTCTGCGTAGATCGGACTAAAAAAGCTAAAGGAACTCGGGGTTAAATTTGACATCGGGACGTCAGTCACCTCAGTCCTCCATAACCATGGGTGCTGGAAAGCACTCGAAACGTCGGGTATTAAAAATAAAATAAATAAAACGCGATAAAATCCGTAAAAGTAGTTTTAATCAGTATAAATACTTATAACTATATTATATTTATCCCACGGAACTTATTTGATTGAACTGTCAGGTAAAATAACACGATTACTGCTTAAAAGTGTTGGTTTCAAAAGCGAAAATTCAAAGGGTCGGTTTGTGTAATGACTCGGCATCAGACGACTGCTCGAATTATTAGACATAGTATCTCTTGTGTCGCTCTCCTCTCATTCAATCTTTCGACATGCACGTATACAATATAAGCTAAATATATGCACCTGAAAATGTTATTTTACGTTTATCGTTGTTATCTTAGATATTTTTGCATTGCTCAGCACTTTTAATAAATTCCTATCAGGCGTAAAGATTTTTCTGATGATTATACTCAACATGCTTCGCAGGTGAGTGTGTCCATCATTTGCAGGAGAACGTAGAACCTCTCCGAGTAGAAACGCTGCAACTTTGTGTTTGGGTTGGTTAACCAATAACTTAACTGTAAGTGTGTTAATTCATTGTTAAGCTACCTGATCACAGTGGTCCTATTGATATTTAAATTATGCCCGAAGAGAAACGAGGTTCCTGGAAGACAAGAAATTAATTTTATGTTGTCTGATTTATTGTCCAACTGTGACCTTAATTCTGTTTCGCAAATCCAACAATGTATATTTTGTACATTTTGCATCCGGAATATGTACTATAAGTTATCATACACTTAGCAGGTCATCATCATCATCATTAGCACAGTCATATCAAAAGACCACTACTGACCATAGGCTACCCTATTCATAACCCCATAGGGGGAATTTATACCATAATTGCATTGCTTAACGGGCTAGTTAGAAACCGCAGTTTTATTAAAATAATTTGAGTTTTCTTCAGGGAAATTCTGCATTCAGCTCCTTTTTTATTTCCATATTTACTTTACCGTACGAAGTTTTCTTTAATGATAATATCATCCCGTTGGGGAATCGACTCCTCTCTTGCAGAAGTGGATTCACTTACCCTGCCACTTCATGGCATCATACGGTTCCTCGATAGTATGGTTGTAAGTATCTGCACCTATCACGTTGCACTTATTGCAATTAATTAAAATTTACTCTGAAGTGAATCACGCGTTCAGGTTTTGCAAAACCTATATTACCTTATAGAGAACATGAAAGTGCTTTTATAGATGTAGGAGAAATCATAGAAAAATCCGAATTTCCCTTCACGTCGTTCCTCCGACATCATCATTTGCAATTTGATAGTTTGTCAATGTTAATAATATTAGCGATATTAACTAATACTTTCCAAAAATACATTCCGATAACAAAAAAGGGATCAATAATTTGAGGTGGCAATGAGCCCATCCTATAGCTCGACAATTTCGACAACCTGTGCCGAAAGTTTTTCGTGCAGCAGTCTCAAACCGTAACCGCTAATGCGAGTTCGGTAACTACAGCTACCAAATGACGAACGGCCTCAAATTGAGTTTGGTTACACAGCTGACCAAACCAAACTCACCTACCTACAAAGATTAAAAATAAAAATAGATAAAAAATCGACTGCGTTCACAATGAAACAAGTATTTAGGCATAATGGCCATGAATTCCTTTGCCTTTAAATAAAAAAAATATATGAGACAAGACGCAGGTAGACCGAAATATCAATTATTTTTTACGTCATATTTTTATGTCGTGTGTTTTCGCTGCGTGATTAAGTGATTTTCTGGTGAATATAATGGATTATATTGAATTTTGCCGATATTTGTTTTTAAAAAAGCAAAGGATTATTTATTTTTTATTTTTTATTTATTTATTTATAATTAATTACAACGGCTTGCGCCAATGACAGTAATTAATAGGTAAAACTAAACGTTTATCATAATTAACATAATTCAAAAACAAATAACAAGTCAGAGATCGGACATACTTAACAATAACTAGAGGAAATAAAATAATATAAAACAGAATAAAGTGATAACAACATACAACTTATTTACCTAACAAACATGGCTTTCACATAACATGAGACAGTTTGACATGATCACCTTGAGTGTGTCATTAAAGATGTCACATTCCGGGATTATGGTAAGTTTTATCGATTTTAATAATAAATTCTATTCAATTTGGTAAATTATATACAAAATTTGATCTTTTCCATACGACCGGTTGCAACGATTTTTTCGCTCACAGAAATTATCATTATTGTGTAATTTCAAATGCAAAAGACCATTTTTAACAAAAATATATTAATTAGTTATTTGTTTACAAATAACACTCAATAGTATATAATATATTGGGCATAGAGCAGCGCAACGCACGTTTCAATAACTTTCTACAGCGTCGTTGATCGTCCAGGAGTCTTATTAACTAAAAGTGTCTCAGTAATAGACGCTTTTAGTCTTAACTTTAGCTTTTAGACTTATAATTTTAAAAGATAAGATAAGCTTAATAAAACGTTAAGGTTAAGTATATCCATTTATCTTTAATATCCGGATTTTTTGGAAACCTGGAATAATAGCATTGTATTATAATAAACAGATGTTTAAATAAAATAAATGCAACATTATACAAACTGAAAACAAATATATATATATATATATATATATATATATATATATATATATATTTATCATTTTTTATAAGTTCTAAAGATCTGTAACTGACTCCCTATTGTTTGTTATTTTGCGGTTACCCGGATTCTTATAGATCGAATTTAGTTTACTATCCTTACAATATAATAAAGCTGCATAAAAATTTATCAAGTAATTTAAAAGTACAAACAAACAGATAATAGTTCATAAACGATTAACGATATAAAATATTTAGAAAGAAGAAAATAGAGAAGGTGTAAATAAATATTTAACGAAAAATCGCATTTCATTCCCATTTCGGTATTATTTATTGTCCATACCATAAATCCATTGCTGCTTTTAGCTGTCGTACTCGTAGACATGAACTAGCTTAAGAATTAATGCATATTGAAATGTGAAAACAGTTACATTTTCGGAGACAATCGTAGTACTGGAGGTGAATAATTTTATTTAAGTATAATTTCATTAAAAACAACATTATTTAAAACAATAAGTACTTATTTATGAAATGTTATCCCTTTATTTGAAAATTGGCAAATTATGCTTCATGATATGCTTCAAAACATCATTATTTATTTATTTAAACAACAATGGTAACCGGAACAAATGCTCCTCACGCGCTTGTGGCTTACGAGTCACATGTGCGGCGACAAGGTCACACGCTTTTACGACTTCTATTGCCTTATTATTTAGTTTTCTGTGGTATAAACAAATCCATTCATCTATAAAGTAAGAGGCGATAGAGAGAAACTAAACGAGAAGCAGACGCAGCAGCATCTTCCCGATGACAGCTGAATAAAACACAAAACTGCTGTTGACAAACCGGTGGCAACTATGGGAAATATCTCCCCTTCGAGGCAATGTACGGTGGAAGCCTATGTTTAGCAGTGGACTTTTGATAGGTGGCAGTGGTAATGGTAGGCGGTATCAATAAATAACTTTCGCGACCACACTTTTAATATTATCAGCCTCTCAGACTCAGGCCACTTAAACCTTACCATAATTTTACTAACGGCATTATATTGTACATACAAAATCTTGTAGCAGTCTGAAAATATCTGCTTTTTCCTTTTCAGTCAATCAAGAAGCTCTACAGGTTCAAATAACTGTGAAAAGAGAGTAAAACACTTCATACTTTTCGAAGCTTAGTTTTTGCCAAAGGGAATGAAATCGAGAAATGTTTTTCTTTTTTTAAGGAGATTGCTTAGGCTTGGTAAGAACAACTTAAACGTTAAAAGTTTATTTATCTTAAAGCTTAATTTTACTTTCATCATAATACGAGTGTAATATGCTATGCACTATATGGAGTGACCAACTGGTAAGAAATGCCGGAAGTCGATGAATGCAGGTGGCTCAGGAGCGTGCTTTGTAGCGTTCCTATGGGAAGGGTAATATTCAGCACTGCACTTGTGAAGGGCTGTAAAGAATAAATGAAAATCACTGGCTTCACAGATATGACATTTATAGATTAAATACTTGATACAATAAAACGTCGAAAGCTTCGGTGCGCGCGTTTAAACATCAATTTGAAATGTACACAGACATGACAGATCACATTTCGGGAACTACTAGTATTAGAATACACAGAAAATATTTCTCCGTAATAACTATTATTAATGGTTTTTCACATTTAGGCAAAAACTACTCATTAAATGAAACTAGTTTTACGGATTTTATTGCGTTTTATATTTGACTTTTTAATTCCCGGCGTATGGGGGGTGCTTTACAGCAGCCATAGTGACGGAGGTGACTGAGGTTTTTTACGACTCGATGTTATAGTTAGCTCGGCTACCTTTTGCTTTTAAATGTTATTGATATTATAGACACTGTAGTCTCGTAAATAATCTAGATACTGTAATATTCATTATCATTAATCTCCTTCTCTTAAGTCCTTCAAGACGTTGTCATTCCTTACTTTTGTATAAATACTATGAGAGTATATTTTCTATTTTTAATGCCGAAAATACCACGTGTGATTAACAACGATGAGCTTGTTAATTAATACTATTATCGTTATTCTATTCTATATTCGGTACTAGGAACGTCTCGTTTATCATGTTAGCTTCCAAGTCCGGAACAATTATTTATCGGTCATACAGTGTTGCCACCTGCCACTAAACACTTTACTACAGCTATTTTATAAAGCGATGTATTTACGTTTTACTCTATTTTTAATGTGTTTTACGCTCGTTAAAATTTTGTATTTTTTTTTTGGTTTTGTGTCGCTGTAAGAGTGTACAACTAAATAAAAATGTTATTTTTGGCTAAAATTTGTAACTCAGTGTTGCACTGAAGAATCAATTTCATCTTAAATTCGCAACACCCTATTCCACCGTTATTTATCCCAGATCTTAGTAACTAAAAGTAAGCAGATGAAAAATTCATATACCCTATAGATTCAAATAAACATGGTGTTTTGTGTTAGATACTTGACAGTTTGGCGAGCAGTGGTAGGGTGCTTGCAAAAAATTGACAGCACGTCGGCAACCCAGGTTCGATTCCTGCCGGAGCCAGTGAAATTTTTAATTAAAATTTCATGTGCTAAAGTGGAAACTTAAAATCCTGAGGAATAACTATATTTCATAACATTTGTAAAGTCCACTAAGAAGCAGAGCGGTAACGAATTGCTTTATAACCCTCTCAGAATTAAGGGGAGGTGCTGTGCCATGTCAATTAGGAGGTCTGTGGATGTAGATTTAATTTTTTAACATTTTATTTTTTTGTTGTCACATTTTCTAGCGTTAGCAAAATTCCTGACACATCACGCTAAGACCAACGTTCTGTTAAAATCAAGGGATTCCGAGACTGACGTTGTTTTATGTATTGTTGCATGAATAAGTCAACTAGCGCCATCTAGTGTCAGGAACGAGAGCGAGGGGAGATTTGCAGTAAATGACATCACAAATTTTTCGACCGACAGCGCCACCCGAAGAACTAAGTTTCTGGAAAATCTACACTCGAATACTCGTTGCCTGGCGCGCATTTACTTGAATGTTCGGGACGCTTCTTTGCTAATTATATAAATAGGCGCTGCAAGATGCAACGAGAGCAGCAGTTGGACTCTGCGAAGAAGTGGGAAGCTGGTGCGGAATTAAGCATACGGTGTGTACTGCGCTAATTGAAGTGAACCTGGTGCAGACATTCATCGACGGCATCCGCGACCTGGAAGTCAGAGCTGCTGTGAGGCTCGGGCACCACGAGACCCTTAAGGACGCCTTGGCCCATGCACTGGAAGTGGAAGCCGTGCGGCAGGATCATCGTTCCCATCGCGTCAGGGAGGTTGCAGCAGCTACAGTTCGCGACCGCAACATAGGATACATCCCAAGGTGCTATGGCTGTGGAGAAAAGGGCACATCTTCGATCCAGCTGCCCTAAGCGAACCCTAGAAAGGGAAATTGAACGATCTCAGGAGGGTAGTGCGGCCAAATGCACCGCCCAGCAGCGGCAGGGAAACGAGTAAAAGCCAGAACTGCGGGGCGGGTGCTGGCTGATGTTAAAAGAGCCCCAAGGATCTCGATCTCACAAACCCATGATGGGAACAGCCTAATCATAAAGGGCGAGATCAACGGAATGCCGTGTAAGCTGACCATAGACACTGGAGCCTCTCGTACGGTTGTTAGTTCCCAACTTATAAGTCAGTTCCTTGGGGACTCCGCATACAACCGAGAACGCATTAATTTGGTAACAGCCACCGGTCAGCGTATACCCGTCCGTGCAGAAAAGGAGATGGAGTTGAAGCTAGGCAATGTGATCTACCTGCATAATGTCATCGTGGCTGATATAATGGACGACTGCATCCTAGGCCTAGACTTTATGAGGAATAATTGTTGTGAGATCGACGTTAAGCAAGGTGTTTTGAAATGTGGACAGGAGGAACTTTTTATGGAAGGTGCGTTACCAGGGAACGTGTACAGCATCAAGAAGATTGTTCTTCCGCCGAGATCGGAAACGATTGTTCCGGTTATTCTTTCTCGAAACGCTGGGCAAGCTCACCGTTGTGTACTTGTGGAAAGGGTAAACAATGACCTTCCATGGAAAGTAGCTCGAACCTTGGTCAGGACCACTGACATCTCAGGAGTACGTGTGCTGAACCTTTGCGACCGGGAACAGATTATTGAAAAAGGCACACTGGTTGGTACTTGTGAGGAAGTGGATTGGTTACGTCAGTGCCAATATATATCGAGTGGGACCCCCAGCAAGGATTCAGAAACGAGAGTGACCACACTTTTGGAAGACTGTCGCAGTGTTCTGTCCCCGAACGAATTGGTCAAGGCGAAGAAGTTGTTACTCGAGTACGCCGATGTATTCTCATCAAACGTTGCTGAAATAGGAAAGACTGGTTTAGTTCAACACAAAATAAACACAGGTGAAGAGTTGCCTATCCGTCAGCGGCCAAGACGATTGCCGGTAGCACGTGAAAAGGAAGTGGAAACCATGATTAAGGGAATGGTGAAGGATGGTGTTATTGAACCTTCATCTAGTCCATGGTGTTCACCCGTGGTACTGGTAAAGAAGAAGGACGGCAGCTTGCGGTTTTGTGTTGACTACCGCCGTCTGAACGACGTTACTAAGAAGGATAGCTATCCCTTGCCAAGAATTGACGACACGCTGGACATGCTTACAGGAGTAAAGTGGTTTAGCACGCTGGACCTAAAAAGTGGCTACTGGCAAGTTGAAATTGACCCTAAGGAAAAAACGTTCTCGACGGGAAAGGGTCTGTGGCAATTTAAAGTAATGCCGTTTGAGTTGTGCAATGCTCCAGCAACGTTTGAAAGGCTGATGGAACTTGTACTTACCGGGCTAATTGGCGACGCCTGTCTGGTCTACTTGGATGACATCATCATCGTGGGCCGTACGTTTGAGGAACATCTTCAAAACTTGGAAAGCGTGCTCATGAAGATTAAGAGTGCCAACCTCAAGTTGAGTGAAGAAATGTCGGCGAGTCAACTTTTTGGGGTATGTAGTGTCGGATGAAGGTATCCGCACGGATCCAGAGAAAATCGCAGCTGTAAAGGATTGGCCGGTTCCAAAAGACAAGACGCAGGTTAGAGCATTTTTGGGTTTGTGCTCCTACTACCGACGTTTTGTGAAGAACTTTGCAGATATAGCCAAACCTCTGCATAAGCTAACCGAGGAGAAGCGACATTTCTGCTGGGATGAAAGTTGTAATATCGCATTCCGGGAGCTCAAGGACCGTCTGTGCAAAACACCTATTTTGGGATACCCTGATGCAAGCAAAGAATTTATAGTTGACACAGACGCAAGTGATATAGGACTTGGCGGTGTGTTGTCTCAACGGAATGGTGACCAAGAGGTCGTGATAGCGTACTTCAGCAAGTCGTTGTCAAAACCGGAAAGGAACTATTGTGTCACAAGACGCGAATTGCTAGCTGTGGTAAAGTCGTTGCAGCATTTTAGCAAATATCTTCTGGGTCGGAAATTTCACTTACGAACTGACCATGCTGCACTAAAATGGCTATTGCAGTTTAAAAATCCAGAAGGACAAGTTGCGAGTTGGATTGAACTACTGCAGGAATACGACTTTGAGATCGAACATCGCAGCGGGAAATCTCATGGCAACGCAGATGCATTATCACGAAGACCTTTTCCTGAAGATTGCAAACATTGTACTAGGCAAGAGAGTAAGGAAGTGGTATCCGTGAGGATGCTCAGGGCAGACCACCTCAGCAACGAGTGGAAGGACAGCTTTCAACGTGCACAGCAGGAAGATCCGGACATCAAGCCGATCCTGGAATGGATGAAGGCCAGTGCTCCCAAGCCTAAGTGGAGCGACGTCTCAGCAATGAGTTCAACCACTAAAAGCTATTGGGCCCTGTGGGACAGCTTGCTGCTTCAGGATGGAGTTCTGTGCCGTAAATGGGAAAATGTTCGGGGAGACAGCTGTCATTTACAAATGGTTGTCCCTAAAACTAAAGTACCGGATGTTCTACAGCTGTACCATAATGATTATTCAGGAGGCCATCTGGGAGTTAAACGAACTCTACTGAAGATCCGAGAACGGTTTTACTGGGTCCACTGTCGAAACGATGTCGAGGACTGGCGTCGCAAATGTACAAGTTGTGCGGCTGTAAAGGGACCTCAGACTTGTAGTAGAGGTGCATTGAAGTTGTACAATGTGGGTGCACCATGGGAGAGAATAGCCATTGACGTGGCGGGGCCGTTTCCGGAGAGTGAAAGCGGTAACAAGTATTTCATGGTTGTGATGGATTACTTCACTAAGTGGCCAGAAGTCTTCGCCATTCCAAATCAAGAAGCTTCAACAGTTGCAGATAAACTAGTTCATGAAGTCTTTTGTCGTTTTGGAGTACCTTTAGAGATTCACAGCGATCAAGGAAGGAATTTTGAGTCTCAAATATTCCAGGAAACTTGCCGAGTTATGGGTACTCATAAAACAAGAACGACTTCTTATCACCCGCAATCTGATGGAATGGTGGAACGATTTAATCAGACATTGGAGAGGTACCTAGCAAAAGTTGTAGACAATCGGCAACGAGATTGGGACAAGCACATACAACCGTTTTTGTTGTCATATCGAAGTTCTGTTCACGAAAGTACAGCAGTGACACCAGCTTTCGCAAACTTTGGAAGAGAATTACGGCTGCCTGCGGACCTGATCACCGGGATACCACCTGATGCCCCACGCAGTATAACCGATTATGCAAATGACTTGCGGAACAAAATGAATGACATTTATGAGCACGTCAGACAATCGGGCCAGCAAATGTCTGAGAAAATGAAAACCCGGTACGACCGCAAAATGAACAATAAAGGGTTCAACGAAGGTTCATTAGTGTGGTTGCACAATCCAGTCCGCAGCAAAGGGAAATCTCCTAAGCTTCAAGCTAAATGGGACGGCCCGTACCGGATTGTAACCAGGATCAACGATGTGACCTACCGGATACAGAAAGGCGCAAGAGGGACTCCTAAGATCGTCCATGTGGATCGCTTGGCGCGTTATTATGGGACCGATAATGCTCGGGACGAGCATGTCTTAGGAGGGGGCAGTGTTGCATGAATAAGTCAACTAGCGCCATCTAGTGTCAGGAACGAGAGCGAGGGGAGCTTTGCAGTAAATGACATCACAAATCTTTCGACCGACAGCGCCACCCGAATAACTAAGTTTCTGGAAAATCTACACTCGAATACTCGTTGCCTGGCGCGCATTTACTTGAACGTTCGGGACGCTTCTTTGCTAATTATATAAATAGGTGCTGCAAGATGCGATCGGGGCAGAGTTGAACTCGGCGACACAAGCGAAGCTTCGGAGCGGAATTAAGTGAGGTAGTGTGTTTAATTATTAGTGTTTTTAGTTTTAATTTGTGTAAAGTAAATTAAAGTGTTAATTTAGGTAGTTTTATCGGCAATTTTTATTGTCACGAACCTCAAGCTCGTAACAATATTATCCTGTTGCTGAGACAAATGGTGGTTTGATTACTGCGAAGATTAATAAATGATACACGGATAGAAAGATGCCTTATCACCCCTGTAAATATAAAATTAAATGCCACATACTCGTTGTTTGTAATTATATTGGCACTTGAACCCTTGAAATAGAAACACAGCAGCTCCCATACCCTGCAGAATGAAACACAGCTGTGGGTGCACTGCTGGTAGGCAGCAGAAACCTGTGTAAGGGGGTCGCATCATCAAAAATTACCTAATCTAGAGGCTAGATAGAAAAGAACCCTTCCACCTGTGTAATTGTACAAATCTATTTTATAAATTTCTGCATTTTGTAGCGACATGGTATGTAAATTAAAGTTTTATGACTGGGGCTTGTCATGCTACAGTATAGAAAGGGAGATATATGGTTGTAATAAATTGAAGTCATTGTATGGCATAACGTTATTAATGTAAGGCGAATCGCCTGCATTCTTTTAAAATTGATACGTAAGAGGTATATTCATAAAGCAATGTATCACTTGAATATTGTCTGTCATTTAAAAAAAATGAAATTAATGCTGTGGTTTCTATTAATTTAAAGTATTCAACCTTCAAACCTTGAAACTCATTATATTATAAAACAAAATGATTGCATTTTTTCTTCCAGACGGATCCTGTCTACACAGTTCCATTTGGTGAACACCAGACAGTTAATGCCGAGAAATACGACACTGTTTGCCCAGTGGCAGTCCGCTACAGTTTAACTTTAAATTATTATACAAATGTTTGTAACCTATTTTATTCTAACAACAAACAAAAACGTTTTCTTTTATATTTTTTGTGAACCTGTTTGTAATGAGGGTACATTAAATACATAAGTGATTAATTGTAAAAGGCTCGTCGAACAGTCACGAATAAACCGTCAATCCGCTTACCCGTGTCTTATTTACGAAATACACTACAGTGGCGACGAGGATTAAGTTGTTTTTATTTTTCGGTAAATTACGTGGACGCATATATTAAATATAATGTCAATCGGCAAAGTGAGTGAATTCAACGTCAAAACAGGAAACTGGACTTTATACGTGGAGAGACTAGAAATGTACTTTACGGTAAATGCAGTGAAAAACGAAATGTGGTTGCCGACATTAATCGCCGGTATGGGAGACGAAGCGTACGAATTATTAAGTAATTTAACAAGTCCGATTAAACCGGGAGATAAATCGTATCAAGAAGTGGTAAAAATACTTCGGGAACATCTTCAACCGAAACCCTCGTTCATGGCGGAGCGATATCGTTTTCGACAAAGAAGACAGTTGAACGGAGAAACGATTCCGCAGTATATAACCGAACTTAAGAAATTGTCGAAATACTGCGAGTTTCATTCAACTCTAGAGGACAATTTAAGGGATCAATTGGTGTGTGGGCTAAGAAGTGATGTCATCCGTCAACGATTATTCGCAGAAGATAATCTGAAATATTCCTTAGCCGTGAAAATAGCTTGCGCTTTAGAGGCGGCGGAGCGGGATTCGGCCGCGGTGGAGCAGGCGGGCGGCGGCGACGGGCTCGGCGGTAGCGGCGCGGACAGCGCCTTGCATGCGGTGACGTCATCGACAAGCCGCGCTCGAACGCGGGAGCAGGACAGCGCACCGAGGGCTTTTAAAGGTCGAGAACATGGCGGCGGCAATGCGCTATATTGCAGAGCGTGCGGGTCGAGGTACCACCGAAGTGATGATTGCCGCTATAAGAAATTCGTGTGTGGTAAATGCAAACAGAGCGGTCATCTACGCCGGGTATGTCCCAAACGAGGGGAGTACACGGGAAATGCGGGGTCCCGACGCCACATGTACCATGTGGAGGCGGCAGAGTGCGAGACACCGTCAGCGGACGACGAGCCACCATCCGTGGAAAGTCAAACGGAGTTACAGGAGGATCTACACCATCTATGTTTAAATAGCTATAAACCGGTGAGCCTAACATTATTATTAGACGGATTTAAACTTAATATGGAAATTGATACCGGGTCGGCAGTGTCTTGTATAAGTAAAGCGACTTATAATAAATATTTTTACACTAGACCTATGGACAAGTTCGATCTGGTTCTAAAATTTTATGATGGGAGTCGAATCAAACCTTTAGGCATCATCAAGCCCGAACTTAGATATGGAAATATAACAAAGCACTTAGAACTGTTTGTAATAGATGGGGGCACGACTTCATTGTTGGGTAGACAGTGGCTGTCGGAACTGCAAATTAAAATTCCAACATTCCACAGCATGGTGCTGGATGACCATTTTAATAACAATAATTTGTCATTATTATTCGACAGATATAACAAGTTGTTTTCCGGCGGCTTGGGGCGGTTCGCGGGCGGCAAGGCGACGCTGCGAGTCCGGGAAGGGGCGACACCGGTGTTCTGCCGCGCACGACCTTTGCCCTACGCGCTCAAGAACCGCGTGGATGCTGAGCTGGATGCGATGCTTCGGGAGGGGGTTATTGAACCCGTGGAGAGCTCTGACTGGGCTACACCTCTGGTGCCGGTACGTAAGGCGGATGGTGGGCTCCGAATTTGTGCTGACTGTAAAGTGACGCTCAACCCGGTATTGCTGGTCGATAGATTTCCCTTGCCTAGGATTAATGATTTGTTAGTAGGTATGAATGGCGCTAGAATATTCTCTAAAATCGATCTGTCACAAGCCTACAATCAGATCGAACTAGATAACTCTAAAAACCTTACCGTTATAAATACACATAGGGGCTTATTTACGAATAACAGGCTAGTATATGGGTTGTCATCAAGTCCAGGAATTTTCCAGCGTATAATGTCAAATCTTTTTCACGATATCGAAAAGGTAGAAGTATTTTTAGACGATATAATAATAGGTTCTTCTAATGAAAAGAGAGCATTTACAAATATTGGAGAAGGTGCTTAGTAGATTACATAAAAAACGGAATGAAGCTGAGGAAAGACAAATGTTTATTCATGGTGGACGAGGTCAAGTATTTAGGGTATATTATTTCAAAAGATGGCATTAAAGTTGATCCTGACAAGGTAGCTGCTATAGTAAAAATTCCGCGCCCCAAGGACGTTTCGGACTTAAGATCATTTTTAGGATTAGTCAATTTTTACGCTAAGTTCATTAAAAATTTAAGTACTACCTTAGCCCCACTTTACCGCTTATTAAAAAAGGGTGTTACTTGGGACTGGGACAGAAGTTGCGAGGATTCTTTTAAAAAAAATTAAAAAAAAATCTTAACCAGTGCTGAAGTATTATTGCATTACGATCAAAACAAACCGTTAATACTGACGTGTGACGCTAGCGCTCGAGGTATAGGAGGCGTGCTCACTCAGCCGTGCGCCGGCGCAGCGGGAAGCGAGCGGCCGGTGGTCTATGTGTCGAGAGCTCTCAGCGACGCGGAGAAACATTATTCACAAATTGATCGCGAGGCTTTAGCAATTGTTTTTTGCTTAAAAAAATTGCATCAATACCTGTATGGTCGACGGTTCACCTTACGTACTGATCACAAGCCGCTTGTCAGTATTTTTGGCCCAAAACATGGCATTCCTTTAATGGCTGCGAGCCGATTGCAGCGTTGGGCGATTACGGTATCCGCTTACTCTTATAACATAGAGTACGTTAGTAGTAAACAGAACTGTGCGGACGGCTTATCTCGTCTACCGGTATCGGTTCAATCCACAAAGAACGAATGTTTAGAATTACCTGAACAAACGTATTTACATTTCGCTCAAAGTGAAATGTTACTGGATTATAATGAAATTAAAAAACAAACCCAGCGCGATCCGATTTTAGGTAGAATTATACTATACTTAAGAGAAGATTGGCCCACCGATAATGAGGTCAAATCATTGCAACCGTATTTTAACCGAAAAAAGGAACTATACGAAGAACTAGGGTGCATCATGTGGGGTCATAGAGTAGTCATACCGGAGAATTGCAGGGGTAGGGTGTTAAACGAACTCCACGAATGCCACATGGGAATCGTCAAAACGAAGGCGGTAGCTCGAAGCTATGTGTGGTGGCCGGGGATCGATGAGGCAATCGAAACGATGTGCCGAGCGTGCGTCGTGTGTGCGGCCGAGGCGGACGCGCCCCAACGGCACACTCCAAGCCCGTGGCCATGGCCAGCTAAGCCTTGGTCTCGTATACATATAGATTTTTTAGGGCCAATTTTCAATAAAATTTACTTGGTAATAATTGATGCCAGAACTAAATGGCTAGAGGTGTTTTATGTACCGAGTACAGCAGCTAGCCACACTATAGTTAAACTTTCCGAAGTTTTTGCTAGGTGGGGTCTACCTAAACAATTAGTATCAGACAATGGGCCGCCATTTACCAGTAGGGAATTTTCTCAGTTTTTAACAAATAATGGTATACAACATGTTTTCACCGCACCGTACCACCCGGCTTCAAACGGTGCCGCGGAAAACGCAGTACGCACTGTCAAGAAAGTTATTAAAAAGGCAGTGAGGGAAAATAGAGATATAAATTTATTTTTAAACACTTTCCTATTGCATTATCGAAATACCGAACATTGTACTACGGGCGAAAGTCCCGCTTCTCTCATGTTAGGAAGAAGATTACGTACTAAACTAGACATACTTAGACCGGATATTGAGAATAAAATTATTAAAACTCAAATAAACCAGAAAGAGAACGCTCCCACTGGTGAACGTGGCCTGCAGCCGGGTGATGATGTATGGCTTCGCCAATATCAGGGGAGCGACAAGTGGGTAGCCGGACAAGTGACGCAACGTTTGGGCGTAACGGACTACAAAGTTTTAGACACCATAGGTAAGGAGTCACATAAGCATATCGACCAGCTAAAACGTAGAATTAGTAGTTCACTGATTTATCCCCGTAGTAGTAATAGTCAGCCAAATTCGAGTTCCGAGTCTTTGTCTTGCTCCGGTGCAGAGGAAATTAATGCGCCTAGAATAAACCCTGCCATAACAGACACCGGGAGGAAATCACAAGCACCGGAGGGAACTGAAATAATAGATAAGAGTGATTGCTTAGATACGGCAAGGGAAACGTCAACACTTCGTGCTCCATCACCTCATACGTCGCCTGTGCCGTCCGCAACGCCGCCCCAGGTCTTCCGGCCGGTACGCAAGTGCCGTTTGGATAACCCCCCCCCCCCCCGCTATAAAGAGTAGTTACCATCACACTATATTATTTTTATATACTTCTTTTTTTTTTAAATATTTTTTTTCCTTTCCTGTATAACAGTATAGTATAAAATACTTATATGTATAACTAATTGTAAGTCTTAATTAAGGGGGGAGGATTGTAATGAGGGTACATTAAATACATAAGTGATTAATTGTAAAAGGCTCGTCGAACAGTCACGAATAAACCGTCAATCCGCTTACCCGTGTCTTATTTACGAAATACACTACACTGTTAATATGGAAAATGCTTTAACTTTACCTTTGAAATTGTTTTTTTATTAATTGAGATGTGTAGGTGTCCTTTTTAAACTCTGTGTTATTTTGCGAGGATTTGAGATCTATCAAATCTGACATAATGGTTGGGACAATCCTAATATAATGGTTTAAATTAAGCGCGTTAAAATCCATAAAATAAGTTTTATTCCATGTGTATTATTTGCGTAAATATAAAAAATCATTATGAAACTCGCAAACCTTTTTACTTGCCCATCTTAGGCCTCAGGGATGACAACGCCACAACATTCACTTATATACTTGAATTCGTTTGTCACCCCTATTGTATAAAAGGTCGTCTTAAACCGTAATCATGATATTAAATGAGATGTAACTTCCTATAAAGTTTACCCGCGTGTCCTCCTCTGTCCTTAAACGTTAGTAGTTAACAAGTCAAGTTAACAACTGATGAACAGTTTAAAGCTTTGGACTTGACCATGAGGCTTCAATTAAAGTTTTCAAGTAGTCACAAAGGTTATCAAACTGTAATTAGTCTAATTGATAAACGTGGTAGAGCCATGCTGCAGCTATATTATGGTTGTAGTACGAATGAGTGGGTTTGACCGGGGAAGGACCACGCTCTCACAGAATACCAGCGTAAAATAGCAGCTTAATACTGCTATGTTTCGTATGGTGAGTGTAGAGATCTGGAGACCCTTTTATACTGGAAACGAGGCATTCCATATTAGTCCTTCTTCCCTAGTTTTGATTCTTAATCGAGGATAAATGTATTGTAGATTAATTTCTATTGGCCACAGCATCCACATGATTTCGGGACTACGCCTAGGGATTAAGAGAACCGGAAAAGATGCGTTAGAACCGGTGCCAACTTTGCAGCACACGTCCTCAGCATAATTGGGGGATTCCGTCCCACTTGACTTGTGGATGTCCATGGAGAGGAGTGCTTTGCGAACTTATTGCTGTGTAAACCGCATATCCAGCATGGAGCACTCACACCGCGGGATAGTCGGTGGTGTGCTCCCCCTGTCATCGAGAGTTGAGTTGGTCGCAAAGAAAGAGCCTAGCAACCATTCTAGCATATTATATTTTACATAGCATATTTAGCATTAGAAAATGCTATATAAAAGAAAAGTTTTGAAACGTTTTATTTATAGCTTGCCAGCTTTTGAATTTGAGTTTCAATCTAGGTTTTGCTTAAATGTTTGCCTTGACTTGACTACAGGCATGTGGTAGAGAGTCAGTTATGGTATAGGGAGGTATTTGTGTGGCGGCGCGCACCTTTCTTTGCGTCTTTGAGAATGAGTCACTAACAGCGGCACGATATGTAACTGACATTTTAGAAGAAATTGAAGTGCTATTCGCCCCTCTTATAATAGTAGTTATCGAACGCCTTCGGGAATTTGAAATCTTAAGACTTAAAATCTTAATTATTCATTATTATTAACATAATAATATTATCAATCTTAAAGCTTAAGACATAAATGTATAGGATAAGCTTGGAAGATAAATTAAGAAAAGAAATCCTGCCCCCGTTTAGAGATCTCAGAAACGCGTGAGAGGAAGAATGGTACGCAATCTTTCAAGATTTAGTTGATTAGATTAGATATACATTTTAAGATTTAATTGATTAAACGTATAAAGGTGTTGAAAGCAGTTCTAAAAGCTAGATGGGGCAACAATAAGTTTTGATTAGTAAAATATTTAATTTTCTCCTAATTTGGTTAATTTTTGTCCTTTGGTCGTTTATTTTTCGACGATGGAAATTTGAAATTAATAAATAATAAGCAAAATAAACAATTAACTAATTTTTACAAAATATTCATGACATTTTGTTGTATACACACTTTTGCGTACCTCTAAATTATTCCATGGGTGTATAATTCAATTAATAGAATGAGGCGTTACTTTGAGGAAATCCATTATATTAAAATTGGTAAAAATTATTTTGACCATATCTGCTCAATAAGTTAAAATGATATGAAGAGCACCTCCCGCCCTCCTTCAGCACTATCCCCGTCACCACTAATTCCAGCACCACGATAATACAACACGTGTTTCACCTACATACGAGGTATCCTCAAGTGAAGTAGACTCTGCTAAAGTGGTCAGCTACCGCAGTGGTGTGACTATCCTAGTGTCAGTGCGTAAATACACGTGTGGTACTATACTATCTGAGTGGTTGACAAATTCTGACTCTATTAATTACGTGTGGCCATAGTCGATATCAGTTTGGTTAATTTCATGATAATATAGCAATTTCACATATGATAAACTTGAACTAAATTCTATATATTTTTATCACTTATTGTAATCTTTATTGATTTCTGACCGCAGGCCGCGAGCCCCATAGACCCAGGATTACGCTTAAGTCTAAATCTATGGCAAGCCCTGAGTCAGATGAAGCTGTAAGAGTCGCATAAACTAACAGCGTTAACATCCAGAAACTATAATGCGCATATTTTCCGTTATTAAAATGTCAGATAGCTTACAAATTCATAGATGTAGATACTTGTGATTTTATTACATTACGCTCATTTAGTAACATATAGTCATTAAAACATTTCGTCGTATTGCATTTCAGGTTTGTTAAATTATAATACAGATTAAAAAAACAAATTCATCTTGTGATTAACATCGAGACTTAAATAATCAGTATAAATATTAGATAATGCTGACTCTTCAATATAATCAAGTAAACGGACAAAGAAAATCTCAGAATAAGGACATACATAATATGCGTAATAAAATTGTTGTGTTGTCTTAAAACATTTGTAAGTGTTGTTTTTCTAAAAAATACGTATATTTTATTTGAAAACATGAGAAGCGCTATTTTATTATTCTATAAAATAAAATCAACTTTATTTGAAACTATATATTATATAAATTATAAAAATATTAATAATATAGAAATTTAACTTTATTTCAAACTCATGAGCTATTTTCTTCTACGTTAATAAAAATATATAAATGTACGAAATATGGAACACACATTGTGTTTTTCAGTTAGGTGTTCTTGTATTGTAGTTATTATTTACTTTGCCTTTGAAAGTAGTTTTGTAATATAAGTAGTGAAAATAGTTCGCCAAGTTAAAGTAAAATAAGTTGCCGCTGAGACGGTTAGTTATTGAATTTATGAACACTTTCTAGTAGAGCGAGGAAAAGCTTAATTTTGGGCATGAAGTTTTTATCAAGTGTGAGTGCAAAAAATATTTAAACGCAAGTGAACCCCGCTCTCAATTTATTTTATAAAACATGATATATATTTTTAATTTTTTTGTTTTATCATTGTTAAAATATAATGCATAACTTAATTGCTTAAGCTAAGGCTTTAGAAGAGAGCGTTAGACAGAGCGTGCAGTGTAGCGGCGCAAGCGGCTACATCCCGAGCGCCACTCGGCACGCTGCAAACAAAGCGTGTGCTCGTCGTGCTCGTGAACTCTCCGCCCCTCTGCACGCTAATGCTCAAGTTGAGACGACAGGGTGGCACACATCCCGAGCGCCACTCAGCACGCTGCAAAGCGTGTGCTCGTCGTGCTCGTGAACTCTCCGCCCTCTGTACGCTAATGCTCAAGTTGAGACGACAGGGTGGCATACATCCCGAGCGCCACTCAGTCCGCTGCAAACAAAGTGTGTGCTCGTCGTGCTCGTGAACTCTCCGCCCCTCTGCACACTAATTCTCAAGTAGAGACGACAGGGTGGCATACATCCCGAGCGCCACTCAGCACGCTGCAAACAAAGCGTGTGCTCGTCGTGCTCGTGAACTCTCCGCCCCTCTGCACACTAATTCTCAAGTAGAGACGACAGGGTGGCATACATCCCGAGCGCCACTCAGCACGCTGCAAACAAAGCGTGTGCTCGTCGTGCTCGTGAACTCTCCGCCCCTCTGCACACTAATTCTCAAGTAGAGACGACAGGGTAGCATACATCCCGAGCGCCACTCAGCACGCTGCAAACAAAGCGTGTGCTCGTCGTGCTCGTGAACTCTCCGCCCCTCTGCACACTAATTCTCAAGTAGAGACGACAGGGTGGCATACATCCCGAGCGCCACTCAGCACGCTGCAAACAAAGCGTGTGTTCGTCGTGCTCGTGAACTCTCCGCCCCTCTGCACACTAATTCTCAAGTAGAGACGACAGGGTGGCATACATCCCGAGCGCCACTCAGCACGCTGCAAACAAAGCGTGTGCTCGTCGGGCTCGTGAACTCTCCGGCCCACTGCACGCTAATGCTCAAGTTGAGACGACAGGGTGGCATACATCCCGAGCGGCCTCAGTACGCTGCAAACAAAGCGTGTGCTCGTCGGGCTCGTGAACTCTCCGCCCCTCTGCACGCTAATGCTCAAATAGGGACGACAGGGTGGCATACATCCCGAGCGCCACTCAGCATGCTGCAATACAAAGCGTATGCTCGTCGTGCTCGTGAACTCTCCACCCTCTGCACGCTAATGCTCAAATTGAGACGACTGGGTGGCATACATCCCGAACAGCGCCTTTTAGCTCACTGCAAATAAAGTGGGTGGACCATGGCGTGCCATGTTCCTTCAAAGGCCAATTATTAAAATGTCGTAGTTATTGCCATGTGATGACAAATTCCCCTACTTACACAAACACCCATCGAACTGAAAATCACAGACGCGGTGGCGAATCGCTCGCGCTACTATTTTGGCAGTACGGTCCCTCACTTTATTGATTTCGGGAATCGACGACGTTAAATTATTTAATATTAATATAATAATAATAAGTTAAATTTATAATAATAATAAGTTAAATTATTACATAATATCTCAATTATCTTCAGATATGACGTTATCATCATTATCGTCTGTTTAAGGTTTTGGTAGGAAAAGAAAAAACCAAGTTTTTTAGTAATAATTTCCATTAGACGCAGATTAGTGTTAAGTTTAGCAAATCCATCAACAACGGAAAAGACCCATGTACACCAGACAGAAAGAAGATGTCATCATGATCTATTACATTTACGCGAACATTAAAATGAAACTAGTTTTCACGAAATTGATGGCCCTTATTAACTTATTCTATATACCCGACCTTTCGAGCACTTTTCAGCACCGATGGTTACGGGTGGAGACTGAGGTGATCGTCGTCACAATGTCATAGTTAATCAGAACCAGATGAAAATTATTAATTTTTGTTTGTTTGTTACAGAGAGCACGAGGGATCTGTGACAGTAAATATCTAGTTGCCGAACTCCAACACGTCAAGCAAGTTTTGCATGACAACGAGCTTCGGGGCCCGCGCCTACGTCACAGTTAACGAGCGAAGCCAGCCACAATCGAGCGTGTACCTGCTGTACCGCCATATTTCAGAGGTGTCACTGACAAGATTGGCTACAACATAAACTGTGATTCCATTAGATCTTATTTCAAGCCTCTACACTCGCTATATGACACACAGCAGCATTAATTATAAACATACACTCACTCATATGAAAACCTAAAATACCACAACACAACAGCAAAATTTCACGATAATATAAGTTCATACTGCATAGATCGGAACAAAAATTTAAAAAAAAATATTTTTAATCAATAGGTAGCGGTGGTTAACTTTGAAATTGGGACGTCGAACACCTCAGTGCCCCCGTGACCGTGGATGCTATAAAGTGTTTGAAACGTGGGGAATATAAAATAAATTACTATACACGATAATATTAAATTTGTTGTTTTATTTAGGAAGATGTCACTTGAGGGCTCTAAATATCACCCTACTCAAACATTCAACCCTTTATAGAATAAATGGCAAACAGCAAGTAATTACATATTTCTTATAGCAGTCCTCCACTTTAAGGGGTGATGACCTGGTAAGAAATGCAGGAAGTCATTGGATGCATATGGCTTGGGAACGTGAGTACAAGAGAAGTATTCTCAGGGAAATGAGTAAAATGCCTGAAATGACCTTGAAATCTTTAGAACATTTTAACATGTAAAAATTAAATCTTTGTTTAACTTGAAAATATTTTAAAGCTTTTTTTCTGCAAAATATTTGAAAACAAATTGTCGGTATTAGTTATTACCCAAGCTTTTTTTTAATTTAATACTCAATCCAAAAAAAACTTGTAAAAATATCATACAACTTCCTCATGTGGTTTTAAAAGTTGGATATGGGAAATTTCGAGAATGTTTTATGGCAACCAAGACGGCGGAAGGTTCTTCCATACATAATAATATAATGCCAGAACTTCAATATGTAGGTCAGTAAAATGGAGCAACGTCTGAATTTAAAGTCACCTAATGGTATTCCTGGTAAGCCACAGACTAGACTTTGTGTTTGTTTTTGTAGCACTGTGGTATTTACGTTTTACTTATTGGATTTGTTATTTGGAATTATTTTAAAAACTTATGTATACTTTACAAGAGAGTTTATAAGTTTGAAGTTTGAAACAAATTTTAAAATAATACAACACGCAGTATTATTTTTATTTATTTTTTAATTTGTAAAAGACAACATGATAATAATAAATTTATAAAGAAACCTCTTGCGTATCGATTTTAAAAGAATGCAGGCGATTTGACTTACCTCATGACGTTATCCCGTACGATGGCTTTACGTTATTACATCCATATATCTCCCTTCCAATACAGCAACCTGACAAGTTGCAGCCATAAAACTTTTATTTGAAATAGACAATTCGTAAGATTGAAAAGTACACTTGGATTTGAAAAATTAATATTTTGCTTCTACTTCCTAGTGGTTCCCGCGTTCTTTTTCTAAATGGCCTCTAGTTTAGGTAGTCAGGGTTGATACTTTTTTTTCCATTCAAGGAAGCTAGGAAGAGTTCGTGTTTCAGTAGAATGGTTAGGTTGCCAAAATAATTATATATGGCATTTCAACTTAGCTTAAAAAAAGCATGCTTTCTGTCCAAAGTTCGTTAATGTTGTCAATGGACTACATCAGACATACATAAATACAATCAAGTAGATTGTTAGCTCATTTGTCAAGTTATTGTTACAGTAAGCTTTCCAGCTAAACCTAAAACACACGTAGTTGAATAATGAATTTGAACATATGGCGTTAAATTGTATAATCCGCACTCTAAGCCGTTAAGTTACCATGAATCGTGGGTTCGAAGATCGAACAGAGTGCAATGTACACGTAAATTTGTCACACGGGGAAAAGTTAGTTTTGTGTTAGTGTTCTTGTTTACACTATTTATTTATCAAGGTTTAATTAAGAAATCTTAAACGACTGCAATTCAACAATTTCAAGACCTTTAATTTTACTTGCTTCGGGCATTATCCGATATTTGAGTCCCTTTGACACGACACTAATTCATGCTAGCTATTCTTGCTGCGTTACGCAATGAGATTTGACTGTTGAAATTAAGTTGTGTTATTATTATTAAGTTGTCTGTCCCAAATTTGCTCATAATTGACTAAAGAGCCGGCGTCAACTGTTGCGGCACTGTCAAAAGCGGGTAACAGAGACGGACTTGGATTGTGTAAAAAATTGATGTAGAAATTTAATTTTTGTTTCATTCATTAGAAGACTACAGCCTATTAAAACAATGCTAACGGCCAAGTATCTAATATAAGCCTCCTTCAAAGATTGACTTAAAAGGGGAATATTTGCCATAGTTAGTGTTTTTTTAGTTTTTTTTTTACTTGTAATCAGCAAGATTCAACTGCTAATATCCGGTTCGATAATATATAGTATAGTATTATTTTCAAATATTTTCTTGTCTCAACTTGCTTTCAATAATCGTATTCAATCATCTGCGTGTAAACTGTTGCTTATGTACAATTTTAGAATGACAATTTTTGCATTCAATTATTTTCAAATTTTTTCTTGTCTCAACTTGCATTCAATAATCGCACTCAATCATCTGCGTGTAAACTGTTGCTTAAGTACAATTTTAGAATGGAAATTTTAGCATTCAATAATTGCTGTACAAGAAAATGGCATCATATAAATGGGTCTTAAATCAGACAAAATGAAATCAATTTAATCTTTTCTTTGAATCTCGTCCCTCTTTGGGTATAATGTAAGTATTAAGAAGCCTACTATAATATGGTTATGGTTATTTATTGATTAACACACTTCATCATCATTCATCATCATTACAGCCCTTCACAAGTCCACTGCTGAACATAGGCCTCCCCCAAGTAATGCCACAAAGCACGGTCCTGAGCCACCTGCATCCATCGACTTCCTGCATATCTTACCAGGTCGTCACTCCATCTAGTGGGGGGTCGCCCTACACTACGCCTACCGGTACGAGGCTGCCACTCGAGAACATTTCTTCCCCATCGGTTATCGGTTCTTCGAGCTATATGGCTGGCCCATTGCCACTTCAGCTTACTAATCCGTTGGGCTATGTCGGTCACTCTGGTTTTACTGCGGATATCCTCATTTCTGAGTCTATCACGCAGAGAAACTCCGAGCATAGCCCTCTCCATAGCTCGCTGAGCGACCTTAAGCGTCCTCATACGGCCAGCAGTGAAGGACCACGTCTCAGATCCGTAAGTCATCACTGGCAACACGCACTGGTTGTACAATCTAGTTTTTAGAGATTAAGGTATACCTGACGAAAAGATATGCCGTAATTTCCCGAACGCTGCCCAGCCGAGTTGAATCCGTCGATTAACACACTTAATATTTAGTTATTGGTCGACCGTCTCAAACAAGAAATTGCAGCAAATACCCATCTACGAAGCGTGGTCAGTACCGTTACCGTTACAGCCTATTAAAGCCCACTGCTGAACATAGGCCTCCCTTATAGATTACCTCATAAGTGGGATATTTTTCATAGTTACCGTGTTCTATAAGCGAGTTCTAATCGCAGTTTTTTATTTTTAGTCATCATTAGGTAGACGCTACTGTCCATCTCCTAATTTGTTTCCCTCTGTCACCTCTCACGACACCAACGGTATGGTATGTGGTAGTGAATAGTGGTGGTGTAACCACCACTAGACGGTATGTGCTCATACGGTGGTAAGTACGACTATCTATCTTGACTGTAAAGTTGTATGTACAAGACAAATTTATTGCAGAATCTGTAACCGTTTTGGTGACGACTATCCGCTTTACTCAAACTTGTTTGCATGTTAGAGCGACTAGCGTTTGACAACTATCTCTATTGTTGTCCTTTCTGAATCCGATAATGGCAACAGTATGTATAAAAATGTACTACTTCCATAATATACATTTATTTTTCACCAGAATAACCAACGTAGCACAACTCATTATTAAGCTGAAGTATCAGTGGCCGGCAATTTAGCTCGAAGATTTGACAACCGATGAGGAGAAAAGGTTTTCGAGTTGCAATCATGTACCGGCAATTGAAGTGTAAGGCGGCTCGTCAATAGATCGTGTGATACGAGGTGCAGGAAGTCATTGGATGCCGGTGGCTCAGGACCGTGCTTTGTAGCAGTCTTTGGGCGAGATCAATGCGGCGATGGACTTATGAAGGACTGTAATGATGATGATAATGATTTTTCCATAATTTACTGCAGATTAGATTTTAGAGTCAAATACTACACACGAATAAGAATATTCAGTAGCTTGAATACAAAATCACCAGCAGTGTACGCGTCCCTGCGCACCAGCAGTGCAAGTTTCCTGTGGGTGCGTCTGAAACTACAATCGCAAACTACCGTTCTAAGCGTAGAGATAAAGGAGAAGCCCACGCCCTTTAGTGAACTATTTACTGGAAGATGAAAAATCAAGTATATTCTAAGACAAATATTGTCTATATTTGTTTTAGTTAAATTTAGTTTGTAATCTGATATATGTTTTGAGTTTTGACGCATATTCATTTATTCATATTTTGATATCGGTGCATTTACAATCAAAAAGACAGAAATTCTGACGAAACCAGAACAGTTAGACGATGACTTTTGCAAAATATCTATCGACTTATACTCAGACGAAATCATAATTATTTAGCAATTTTGTTTAGCAATTATTTAGAATGATATTCATAAAAATATTACCGATAAAACAGTAGACGTATTACCTAAAGTACTCTTTTGGCAGCTAATAATGCGGTGATGCTGTATTGTGGAAGATTATTAAGAAAATTAATAGGAGTTATAATGAATTATATTCTGTCTTCATGAAAAGTTTTCTGTGAATTCCTATACTAATAGTTCCCGGGATCCGCCCCGTCACGTCTGTGTACAATTCAAATCGATATTTGGATACACGCACTGAAGTTTTCGGTGTTTTATTGTATTACATATTTGAACTATGAACTATATCTGTGATTTCAGTGATGCTTAGACTAAAATCATTAACTTTATTAGTTGTAAAAGCCGGTTAAAAGAAATGCAAGGTAAAGCTAACCTTAGGGGCGCATAGTACTTCAAATGGCTTAGCAAGATCCTCTGTTATGCCGAAAATACTGCAGCATTGTTTTTGAAATAAATATATGGTGAAGTTCAGGATTAATCTTAAGTACTATGTTAGACGAAAACACGATTCCATAAAATTTTCTCGATAAAAAAAAATCTAAAAACACCACCAAACCGAACTATAAACCGCTGGTATTCAAAAAATACTTAAAATTATATCATGAAACTTTTCATACTAACTGTAAAGCAGGGCTTATGTTATTTACTTTCTTTATTTATCATTACTTTCACCGTACTATCTACAAACTGTTTTCCTCTATAATTAACATAAGAATAAGTATCACAATAGAAGCAAACCAACCAATAGAACAAGCAGGTTTTCGCAAGAGCTTTTCAACAATCGACCATATACATACTCTAGAACAAATAATAGAAAAATACAACGAGAAGCAAACATATATCGATTATAAAAAAGCTTTTGACACCGTATCACATTCAAGCATATGGACCGCCCTGCAAGCCCAAAAAGTTGAACAAGAGTATGTAGATATAATCATAAACATTTACAAAGGCTACCTTTACACAACACAAAAATAAAACTAGAATTCACTGGTCCTACGTTCTCCATCGGAAGAGGCGTGAAACAAGGCGATCCGCTGTCTCCCAAATTATTTGTATCTATCTTACAGTTAATAATAAAAAAATTCAACTGGGAAAAGACAGGATTAAACATCAGTGGCAAGTATTTATCCCACTTACGCTTCGCAGATGACTTAGTTCTGCTATCAGAATCTAGCACACAATTACAAAATATGATCGATTCACTAAACACAGCTAGTAAGCAGGTAGGACTAGAAATGAATCTTTCGAAAACAATGGTCATGACAAACAGTATACAGAGAAGAATATCAGTGGACAATGAAACTCTGAAATATACAGAGAAATATATATATCTATAATATTTATGTATTTAGAAATATATAAGTATGTTTATCAGTTGTCTAGTACCCATAACACAAGCTCTGCTTAGCTTGGGACTAGATGGCGTTGTGTGATAGTTGTGGATTATTATTATTATTATTATTATCTTGAAAAACAAATTAGCTTCAACAGAAAACAAAATGAACTAGAAGTAGAACGAAGAGTACAAAATACTTGGAACAAGTACTGGTCCTTAAAAGAGATATTTAAAAGTAACATGCCAACAAATATCAATACAAAAGTTATGATATCATGCCTCCTACCTTGTTTAACTTACGCATGTCAAACTTGAAAATTTACATCTAAATTAAAAAAGCAAAATCACTACCTGCCAACGCGGAATTGAACGAAGTATGCTCAACATTAAAAAGATGCAAAAACTTCGTCACACAAAAAATTAGAGAAACCACCAAAGCGACAGATGCTCTAACCTACGCTAAAGAAACAAAAATGGAAGTGGGCTGGACACGTAGCGAGCCTAAAGGACGAGAGATGGATCACCAGGGTAACAACGTGGAAGGGTCCAATCGGCAAACGTCTCAAAGGCAGACCCTACACGAGATGGGCAAACGAGTTGATAAAAATGGCTGGAACCTACTGGCCGCAAATAGCTCAAGATAGGGACACATGGAATTCTATAGAGGAGGCCTTCACCTTCACTTGAGGAGGGGTTCATGCAAACAAATTTATATATTATCATCCAGATTTAAACTTTTTCTCTATTCACTTCTTTTTTTTTCTAAACTATTTATGTACGTATGTCATTCTTAGCATGAAATAAAAAGGTATATTATTATTATATTTGGGGTATCTGTATAGTTTTCTCATCTGGTTGGTTTCTATAAATATATAATTATAAATTAAAATGAAATTATTATTATTATCATTATTATTATTATTACTTTCACCGTAAAAAGAAATTACCTAAACTATCGTCGGTTTAAAGTTTGTTCCCTGCCGCTCGACCACCGTCATTCACTCCAAACGTCAGTTTCTCTATCTAGTCTGTGATTCACTCTAGCTCCGGCTTTTGAAGGGAAGGATTGTGTCGCTTGTGCTCAGAACACACATTATGCAACAGGACGACGTAAAATTAAAATATTAAAATAGACACTTAGGTTTGTTTGTTTGTGTTGGCGCAATGGGAAATAAGCGTAATAAAAATAAGAAGCTTATGATAAGCTTAATAAAGTAAGTACCTACTGACCTATATACTATCGAGTGTGGTGCAACTTTATGAAAAAAAAAGACAAAAAGTTACCAAAATAGGTTTGTTTTTGTTTTTTCAATATTCAACAAAATTATTAGTACCTAATTGTTTTTTTAAAACGTTGCCCCACTCTAGGATTTCTCCTGAATCGGAGACGGTGCGATTACGAACACAAATTTTCACAACTATCTGTAGGCCATCAAAATATTTGTTCTGTATGTGAATCGGACCCCCGACCCGTAGTGCAGAAGCCAAGCACTTAGTAATTAATAATGTTGCATGAATAAGTCAACTAGCGCCATCTAGTGTCAGGAACGAGAGCGAGGGGAGCATTGAGAAAATGACATCACAAATCGCTCAACTGACAGCGCCTAGTCGAAACTCGAACGCTCGGTACCTTCCGCGTGTTTACTTGAACATTCTGGATATTTCTTTGCTAATTTAAATATATAGGCGCTGCAAGATGCGATGGAAGCAGTGTTGATTTGGGCGAAACAAGCGAAGCTTCGGAGTGGAATTAAGTGAATTAGTGTGTTTAAATTATTAGTGTTTTAACTTTAATTGTGTAAAGTAAATTAAAGTGTTAATTTAGGTAATTTTATCGGCAATTTTTATTGTCACGAACCTCAAGCTCGTAACAATTGGTGTCAGGTGTGGGGTAAAATCATGCCGATTTTACCTAAGGAGGAAACGGAGGGTGTCCGTACCCGAAGTCAACGCCAGCAGGAGACGGACCAACGAAGATTTGGTGGTGCAACGCCGCAGACGTCGGAGGACCAGCCACCGGCTGCAGGCCCGTCGGTAGCTCCTACATCTGCAGCACCTGACTTAGGTGCTCTGATAGTGATGCTGCAGGAGCAGGCTCGCCGACAGGAGGAGCAGGCTCGCCAGCAGGCGGAACAGGCACGCCGATTGGAAGAGCAGCTGCGGGGCGGACAGGATGAACAGGCCCGCCGACAAGAGGAACAGGCCCGTCGGTTGGAAGAGCAGATGCTTCTCATGAAGGACCTTCACGCTACCTTCGGGAAAGAGATAAGGGAGGTGAAGGATAGGGTTGCTCAGCATGACAACCGCCTGTCGGAAGCTGAAACCCAAATCGCGAAAGCTGAAACCCGAATCGACCAAGTGAACAATCGGGTTGACAACGTAATGGCTGACATGAAGAAATCACTGGACGAACTCAAACTTGGAGATGGAGCTACAGCTCCCGTAGTAGCTACAACACCTTCGCTACGTGGGTTCAAGGTGCCACCGTTCGACGGTACCTCTTCCTGGTCGGCATACAAAATCCAGTTCGAGGCCGTCATGGAGGCGAACGGCTGGAATAAAAGCCAAGCCATGACTGCACTCACCCTAGGCCTGCGCGACCAAGCCTTAACTGTGTTGGAAGCTCTCGGTAAGAAAGTGACCTATGAGCAGCTTCTTGAGGCCTTGGAAGCGAGATATGGCGACGCTCATCTGGAACACGTCTTTCGCGCGCAGCTTAAAGATCGCGTGCAGCGCAGCAACGAGAACCTGCAGCAGTGGGCCCTTGAGGTGGAGAAGATGGTTCGAAAAGCATACCGGTCTGTACCTGCGCTCATTGAAGGGAACCTGGTGCAGACATTCATCGACGGCATCCGTGAGCTGGAAGTCAGAGCTGCTGTGAGGCTCGGGCACCACGAGACGCTTAAGAACGCCTTGGCCCATGCACTGGAGGTGGAAGCCGTGCGGCAGGATCGTCGTTCCCATCGCGTCAGGGAGGTTGCAGCAGCTACAGTCCGTGACCGCAGCAAAGGATACAGCCCTAGGTGCTATGGCTGTGGGGAAAAGGGCCATCTTCGATCCAGCTGCCCTAAACTAACCGTGGAAAGGAGAGTTGATCGATCTCGAGAGGGTAGTACAGCTAACGGCACTGCCTGGCGGCGACAGGATCATCGTTCACCTCATGCTAGGGAGGTTACAGCAGTTACGGTTCGCGACCACAATAAAAGATACAGCCGTAGGTGCTATGGCTGTGGGGAAAGGGGCCATCTTCGGTCCAGCTGCCCTAAGCACACCCTAGGAAGGGAAGGTGAACGGTCTCAGAAAGGAAGTGCGGCTAACAGCACCGCCCAGCAGCAGCAGGAATACGACTTTACTATCAGACACTGCAGCGGGAAATCTCACGGCAACGCAGATGCATTGACAATAAGACCTTGTCCTGAAGATTGCAACCATTGTAGTAGGCAAGAGAGTATGGAAGTGGTATCCGTGAGGATGCTCAGGACAGACCATCTCAGCAACGGGTGGAAGGACAGCCTACGACATGCACAGCAGGAAGATCCGGACATCAAGCCGATTCTGGGATGGATGAATGCCCGTGCTACCAAGCCTAAGTGGAGGGACGTCTCAGCGATGAGTTCGACCACGAAAAGCTATTGGGCCCAGTGGGACAGCTTGCTGCTTCAGGATGGAGTTCTGTGTCGTAAATGGGAAAACGTTCGGGGAGACAGCTGTCATTTGCAAATGGTTGTCCCTAAAGTTAAAGTACCGGATGTTCTACAGCTGTACCATAATGATTGTTCAGGAGGCCATCTGGGAGTTAAACGAACTCTACTGAAGATCCGAGAACGGTTTTACTGGGTCCACTGTCGAAACGATGTCGAGGACTGGTGTCGCAAATGTACAAGTTGTGCGGCTGTAAAGTGACCTCAGACTCGTAGTAGAGGTGCATTGAAGTTGTACAATGTTGGTGCACCATGGGAGAGAATAGCCATTGACGTGGCGGGGCCGTTCCCGGAGAGTGAAAGCGGTAACAAGTATTTCATGGTTGTGATGGATTACTTCACTAAGTGGCCAGAAGTCTTCGCCATTCCGAATCAAGAAGCTTCAACAGTTGCAGATAAACTAGTTCATGAAGTCTTCTGTCGTTTTGGAGTACCTTTAGAGATTCACAGCGATCAAGGAAGGAATTTTGAGTCTCAAATATTCCAGGAAACTTGCCGAGTTATGGGTACTCATAAAACAAGAACGACTTCTTATCACCCGCAATCTGATGGAATGGTGGAACGATTTAATCAGACATTGGAGAGGTACCTAGCAAAAGTTGTAGACAATCGGCAACGAGATTGGGACAAGCACATACAACCGTTTTTGTTGTCATATCGAAGTTCTGTTCACGAAAGTACAGCAGTGACACCAGCTTTCGCAAACTTTGGAAGAGAATTACGGCTGCCTGCAGACCTGATCACCGGGATACCACCCGATGCTCCACGCAGTATAACCGATTATGCAAATGACTTGCGGAAAAAATTGAATGACGTTTATGAGCACGTCAGACAATAGGGCCAGCAAATGTCTGAAAAAGATGAAAACCCGGTATGACCGCAAAATGAACAACAAAGGGTTCGACGAAGGTTCACTTGTGTGGTTGCACAATCCAGTCCGAAGCAAAGGGAAATCTCCCTAAGCTTCAAGCTAAATGGGACGGCCCGTACCGGATTGTAACCAGGATCAACGATGTGACCTACCGGATACAGAAAGGCGCAAGAGGGACTCCTAAGATCGTCCATGTGGATCGCTTGGCGCGTTATTATGGGACCTATAATGCTCGGGACGAGCATGTCTTAGGAGGGGGCAGTGTTGCGTGAATAAGTCAACTAGCGCCATCTAGTGTCAGGAACGAGAGCGAGGGGAGCATTGAGAAAATGACATCACAAATCGCTCAACTGACAGCGCCTAGTCGAAACTCGAACGCTCGGTACCTTCCGCGTGTTTACTTGAACATTCTGGATATTTCTTTGCTAATTTAAATATATAGGCGCTGCAAGATGCGATGGAAGCAGTGTTGATTTGGGCGAAACAAGCGAAGCTTCGGAGTGGAATTAAGTGAATTAGTGTGTTTAAATTATTAGTGTTTTAACTTTAATTGTGTAAAGTAAATTAAAGTGTTAATTTAGGTAATTTTATCGGCAATTTTTATTGTCACGAAACTCAAGCTCGTAACAATAATAAAATATAAGTGTGTTCGGTGGGTACTTACCTATAATATCTAACTATAAAGAAATAAAACTGTAACTTACTTATCCGTCCTTACGTTATCGGTACTCCGTAGTAATGGTGGTTAATATAGCGCATAGCGCCGTATTATAGCGCGCTATCTCTCCATAACACATAGCGTGTGCTATGTAAGTAGTCGCCATGGCGCTATTGCACTATGGTGCTTTGAAGCTATTGAGTATTAATATCTAGCGGCAACTAATTCTATCAGCAGCGCTGTTGGGAGAGGACGTGTGACGTAAATTTGATCTACATGTAGTAACACGCTATTCATCGCGCGCGACCTAATTTAGTGTTAGACATTGTTTAGTTAGTGTATACTGTATTAAGTTATTATAAGTGATCGAAGGACACAGTTGTCTGCTATAAAAGAAGCCCAACTAATGTTTTTAAATGTAAATAAAATATAGATACAAAATGTATGTAATAGTGTATGTAAATAGTTTATTTTTATAAATAAAACCAACAAACTTTTAAATACACAGTTATTTGATTTATAATTTATACTAAGGTTAAAATAACGTTTACATCAATTACAATAAAAATAATTTATTTTATTTGGTTTTAAAAGTACATGCTTTAAAAATATTTTTAGGATTATAGAAAATCCTAAGCTCGTAAGCCTGAAAAGTATGAAAAAGCGTTAATTGATTTTTCTTTACCAATTTATTTTATTTTAGTCTAAAATGCTACTTATTACGAAATAATTTTCTTATATAGCACGCGGTCCATCCAATGAACGACATGTAATGTAACGTGTTACGAGATATATCGTGCTGCAAAACTTAACGCGCTTGCCGGCCTCCTACACGCTTTCTTATAAATACCCCGCTACAACATAGTGTATTTAATAGCACGCTAGAAATTTATAGTTTATAGTCTGTAACTTGCTATTGATTTATAGTCGTTTTGAACAACTTTACTCCGTAGTGCATTGGGTTAGCAATCAGTCGCTGCGCTGGAGTCCGTGGGTTCGAATCCCACACGGAACAATTATTTGTCTGACCTACAAATAATTGTTCGGGATCTGGATGTTTGTCTTTGTGCAATTTATATTTGTAAACTGCCTCCATGATACAGGAGAAAATCCTAGTGTAGGGGTAACGTTTTTTAAAAAAATAACTTATCTGACTGTAGTGCTACCTACTACATAAGTACATAAAAATTATGGACCTATCGAGTACTGACGTACCTTGATAGTTTAGCTTTAGCTAAATTGTGAGTACGTGAGTATTTTCTACCTACCTAAACATGTAACAGATAATATGTTACTAGTGCACGTGGCTACATAATTTTCAAACTACAACCTCCAGTATAAGCTGATCTCAAATTGTAAACGCATTACGTACAATGAGAGGTCAGCTTATACTGGGGATTCCTTTTATGGTGGAAGGATCTGCCCATTGTTGGTTTAGTACTAAGCTTGAGTTTTATAGTTTGTGTATGTATGTAATGTGACAGCCGTTTACGTATGTAATTATGTTGGTAGTAGGTCTATGCAAGTACCTACAGATTCAAACCTGTATAAGAAATTTTGCAAACCAATTCTTAGCCCCTGCATAAATTCCACCGCTACAAAAAACTAGTCAAGCCCGAATCACCATTGTACTGAAGTTCTGTAGGCATTGGCTTGGTGTAACGTTGCCAGGCGTCCGGATAAAACCGGACACAGTCAGGTTTTTTTATTGCGTGTCTGGCCAAAATAGACGGTGTCCGGCCTGTCCGGCTTTTGTGAGGCTTTTTATATTTGACCATTTTTTTACATTTTTCATGTACTTAAATACATACTATTGCAATTTTTGAAATAAATATTGTAATAAATATTGAATGATTAATAATAAAGAACACTGATTCATTCAATTTTAATTTAAAATTTTATGGTAAATGCTATAAGCATTGTTTTAATTCAAAAATATATTATCGTGTTATACTAAGACTAAATAATTAAAGGTGTCCGGCCTTTTTATAAAAATATCCGGCTAAGCTGGATGGTCTGTCCGGCTTTTCAGTTTAAAGACCTGGCAACCCTAGCTTGGTAATAAGTTTACGCTTTGCATTTTACAATCAAATACAATATTATATATATATATATATATATATATATATATATATATATATATATATATATATATATATATATATATATATATATATATATATATAGTGCAATCATATAAACTTACAATATAGTTTTTTAGTTATAAGAATATGCAGTTAGTATGTACAATGAAATTAAATTTGCGACCTATAATTTTATGTTCATATAATTAAAATTAAATTATGACTGAAAACTTTATTACTTACTTAGTGCTCGTCCGATAACAGTTTAATAACTATTGATATAATCAGTCTAATACGATAATCAGTTTTCTAACAAAATCGCTTTGGCCTCGTGTTCCCGCGTGACCTCGAGCCGCGCATAGTGTGCGAACGAGTAGCGCGGGAAAGTGGAGGCGAAATTAGAATTTGAGCTGAGGTAGTTTAGGCCGTTAAATAGGTATTCGATTATCCATCTTCAACAAACCATGTTTACTGTATCCAAACTATTGTCATAACACATGTTTGTAATATACATAATTGTACGTAATAACTCCTCATACCGAAACAACCATCTCTCATTTTCATGAAAATGGAGAAACATGTTGAAATGTCGTAACTCACATGTTATAATTTATTTTATAGTATAGGGTGACAAACAAGCACACAGTCTACCTGATGATAATTGGTTGCTGTAGCCCATAGACATCTACATCTATCTTTAATTACGAATCAAAATGCAAATGCGTCGTCACCTGTGTGGACTAAGATGGAATGCCTCGTTTCGAGTAAAAGGGGTCTTCGTTCTCTACTCTATTATCCCTGAATAAATGCAACAAGACGTAAAGTGGGCAGAAAATATTGCGTTCATTGATGACCATTAGATGTGGCTCAGATTTGTCATTTTGCTGATCAACAAAACATTAAATAAATAGTTGAACATGGCCCATTTGGATAGTAGGGAAGATTTATTTGCTGTAATCGTCATGCTTAATAAGCTAATTGGCGAAAGCAGTAGGTACCAAAACTTTTGGTAAATCCAAATGTGCATGGCTTAAGAACTTTTACGTCATACGTTAACTTTTTAAAGTATTTTAAACACGCGCAGGTTTTCATTAATAACCTTATTACTATACTGACTGTGCCCGTGACTTCGTTCAGCGTGGTCATGTAATTTTGCTATTCTATATGATGATGATTTATTTGTAAACTAAACTGTCGCGAAGACTTAGAAAGACACTAACCTGAATAAAAACATTCAGTTAGTCGGTTAATCAGGTAAACAAATAAACGGACCCACAAACGAACCAAATAGGGCAAACTGTACGCTTGTGTTTGAGTTTGTAAATAAACGACAAAATGACTGCAATAACTTAATCCCTAATTTGCTCCCGAATTTCTCTAGCCAATATGTACTTAGTTTCCATACAAAAAATTAAATATTACCCTAAATAAGCAAGCACCATCACTGATTACTGATATTGAATAAAAAATTTGAAATGAAAACTGCAATCCAGTGCCTACCTTAAACTAAGTACCTACACTAACAAAATAATGAAACTGCGTTAGTAGCTATATTTTGTGCAGTGGCGTTCGTTTTATCTATGTCCAATGTAAATTAAATTTTATTTAATAATTTAGTCTAATTTTAAGAACCTATTAACTAAGCAAATAAAAATATTAATTAGTAATATGCACTTTATGTCTAATTCAAAATTTTAAAGTAAAGAGAACAAATGCGTCAGGACGGCACTATGGACTAATCCCCGGTACAATGACCTACAATGACATCCTTTTTTATATATACCTTTCATTGAATGCATATACTCAGCCGTGGCCCATATTATACTGGCTGTATATTAGAATATATTACCCGCTTCTTCGTGTCGGTAATCGGGTAGAGCGTGCGTGACAGATCGTGGAAACTATGTCAAACAATGAGTTATATAAATCAATGATGGGAGATATGACGCAATCAATAGGCAGACCTATGTTCAGCAGTGGACTTTAAAATGCTGTAAGGGTTATTGGATAAAAGGATACTGGTTGAAAGCAGCAAGTAAAGTAATTATTGCCATATTATGTGTCCTTCATATCTCGTTTATAATGAAATCTTATGGTGCTTGAAAATACTTACAGCGCCGATCAGAAGTAAGACTTTTAGGATGCATCTTGCGCAAGGTGGCAACGACAAGTAAATTGTTCGGTAAGCAGTTACAATCACAAGAAATTTAAATAATTAGTTTTGAAGTGTATTGAAATAACCGTAACATAAAAAGGTACGTGTATACATTTAACTAAAAATCATGATGGATTAAGAGAAATTATAAAAACATTTTACCCTGTGGATGTCTTAAGTATTCAAATCTAACGTAATCCTAAGTAAAAAAAACCTTTATATATATATATATATATATATATATATATATATATATATATATATATATATATTGGTATAGCCATGCTTTGGTTTTATATAGATTTAGTAAGAATGGGTTGGCTCGATCTATTAACCTTTCCCTTGCCGCGCCCGCCATAACAAAAAACAGAGCTTTGTACCGGGGTCTCTGTCGTCACCTCAGCTGGCGGCACTTGTTATAAACACTTATGTTTCTCACGACCTTTCGTTTATGTTTAAAGAGGTTTTAGTTACAGTTATTTGAAGCCGATAAGATTTTTGATAAGTAGAAAAAATAACCATAACATATAAATGTTTATTTTACTTTGTACAGCTCTTTGTTTCTAACCGATCTTGATAGAGTGTACTTACTGACGATAAATTTTATTTTATGAATGAAACATCGTAAGTTTTTATTTTATTTTTATGTCCTTACAATCAATACAACATATTCTTCCTAAATGAACCGAAATTATGCATGTAATAATTATAATAATTCTACTTTTTCATTTGCAAACATTTGCTAAAAATTCGACAATAGACAGTTAGCGCTTGCTTTGAAAATGAGTTTACACTTACTTTTTTACTTTACTATTTACTTTTTGTGTATATATTTTATATCGTCTTCCTTTATTTTTCTTATACAATCATATAGATATAACATTTAGCAATTCCTAGTCAAAGTATTTACTGTGGTATTCCAATAAGAAATATACTATTATTATTTTATTAGAATCTTATTAGAAATCTTGACCGTTATGAATTGTTCGCGTAGAGGTTTTATATTTCTACTTTTTTATCAATTGAAACATAAAAAGTTACTGTTGTTGTAACTTAAATCATTCAAAAACATTACGTAGTAAAGATAAATAACATTACTTACAGTTTTTTTGAAAGAAAATCCAACTAAAATCACAATCACAAAACTTCAACGATTACGCAACTAACCGTACCGGTATGCAAAGGCGAATGGCTGCTTCAGAATATTCTTTAGTTCGTTCACAATCGAATGAAATAGTGTTCAATCGAAAATATACTGTATTTTTATATCAATTAATGACGAAAATAGCAACACGTAATGCGGACATGTATACATGTCCTCGGTACTCAGCGGTCACAAAACGTGGACATGTTAACATGTCCACGGTACCTTAAGGGTTAAGGCATCTTATTGATTGCGGCATAATTATCATCGATATGCTACACTGCTACACCCAAAAATATTTTTGGATCGATAACAACTAGGCTTGTAATTCCAGCGGCCTGTTTTCAGCCGGGTGTTAGTATCGCTTAAAG